>MU223621.1:1169962-1206576 GCA_018584345.1 Thuja plicata
GTTAAATACTTGTGTCAACTTGTGTGAATGCTTATGGTTTGTTTTACTGTTATGTTTCTACAAGCAATTTCATTAGATAGTAAACTGCATGATTAAAGTTGTTGACATATGCTACTGCTGCCGAGTAGATCTGAAATATAGAAATTTTTTATTATGTACATCTAGACCTGAGGATAACTGATTCTCCCCTCCCCTCTTATTTATTCTAAATTCATTCTAACAGAATGATGAGGTTTATAGGAAATGACCCTATCCTACAGACTATATACAATTAACAAAGAAATTACAACAATTTATAGAGAAATTACAACTACTTACATAACTTACAAGAATTTACACTATTTTTAGGAAAATACAGCGCAAGTAAGGCGGACAACCTTCCTACGGACCCATCCCACCAACGAGAGGTGACAAAAATTCTGAAAATAGAAAACAACCAAAATGAAAAGGAAAACCATAACAAAGAGAACAAAGAAAAACAAAAGGAACTGAAAGATAAGCAGAAGGGCCTACCTTAAACATCGGGAAATAAGGGAGGAGGATCATGGGAGGTGCTCTACAAATCAGAAAGCTTCATGGACCATGAACACTGAAAACCTTGTAGGAATGCTGAAAGAGTGCACAAGCACGAATACAAAATTCATTGCCAAACACTGTTAAACCACCCAAAGCAAATCACACTTAACACAAATTCTCTCTTAATCGCTCTTAATTTTCTCTAGGTAATTTTTTCGTGGTAAATGTAAAAATGACAAGTGAGAATGCCTTTATACCCTTAGGGTGAAAATGTACCGCTTCCCTCCACAAGTCCCGAGAAAAGGCAAACCTCTGGACTCCACACTCGAGGATCCCATGCAACCATATCCTCTAACAAAAGAGGAATTAGCGAGAAAGAATCTTGGAGTCCAGAATCCAACTGGCACAAAGAAACAAAAACACTCTAGGATCGGGTCCCAGAGGGAGAGAAACCAAAAATAAAAGAAAACAACGACCCCACGAAGGCAAAAGGCCAGAAGAAAACAAAAGAAAAAGGAAAAAGGCAAAAGCAAAAAAGGGGGACCCAACATTTTTCCAAAAAAATGCAGGGATGGGTATGCAGGGAATAAAAAAACCACTCTTTGTTTCTTTCCCTCACACACTCCTTTGTAATGGCACTTGATTCTTACTCTGTTACACCCCTAATCAGACTGACATTGTTTGCCTAGGGCATAACTTTAAAAATAGCAGCTCGACTCTTCAATACCTATCCTTGCATATTTACAATATACATAGGCTCCCCTAAAACATTCATCCACCCTTAGGAGATTACCACTCTTAGATTTGATGGGGAAGCCATGGAAACACAAACTACTCTAGACTAGACCAATAGACTCCCTAAATCTTAATCAATTTACAAATCCTACTAAATCAACTCTACAGTACTTGCACAATGAATGAAAAACTCTTAAAACTATCTACTCAACATAGATTCAACACTACATCAATCATTTCAATCCATCTAATCACTCTGTAACTCAAAAATGCTTGAATATTGCTAAAACTCAGAATTGTAGAGCTTCTTACTATTCCAAAAACTTGCTTACATTCAATCTCCCTCGAGAAATGATTCCTCAGGCATCTTAGGATACTTCCTCCACCATTTTAGGCCACTAGCATTGATTGTTCACCTCCATCTTGAGAGGAATCCAAATGTTGTCTATGTTGCATGCAACATTGCAATAATGCAAAATGTTGTCATGACAACATTGTAGCATCTTTTACATAAATGCTTGAAACTAAATTTTATGACCTCTACTATGCTTGGTACAAGGAATATACATCATTAAGGCTTTTTGACACACTTTCCCAATCCTAACTGACTCTAGGACCCATTAAGACTCATTTTCCCTACTCAAGCCAAAATTATGCATTAAAGTAAACTAACTAGACTAGGTTGGATTTGACACGAATTATCAATCCACCTAGTAACACACCTTTCAAGAGCTACTAAGGTCAAAATTAAAATACAAACTGACTTGGCTAAGGTCATTTACAAGCCAAAACATTCTAGGGCTTAGAGGATAGCCTAGGTTCTCCTGCACCATCCTCCCTAAGTGAAAGAGTTCAATCCATCCTGGGATTGAGTAAGTCAAAGTCAATGCCTAGATTTTTGAAATCTGACTCCTTTATCCATCTTGCATTTGCATCCAGTTGTCCGTGCCATTTCACTAGGTTTTCCTTGTAATCCTTCATTCTAGAATTTTTGTAAATTATGGATTCTAGTATGCAGTCTGCCTTCTTGACTGGTGTAAATGGAAAATGGAGTTATTCTACCTCCTAGATGACTTCAGTCAAGCTCTGATCTGGATCAGGTATTTTTCCTTTGTATAAGACCAAGTTTGCAATGTTCAAGACAGGTGATAATCCACTATTCTTTGGTAACTCCACCTTGTAAGCATTTGCTCCATATTTGGCCAATATAGTGCAGGGGGCAATTCTTCTCATCTGCAACTTGTGTGGGATTCCTTTTTGTAGTCTAGTCTTATTGAGGTGTACCATCACTAGATCCCCAACCTTGAATTGGAAATCCCTTTTTTCTTCATCCACCTTACTCTTGATTTTCTCAGTATTTGCAATCAGTGTCTTCCTAACTGTATCATGGACCTCTTGCATAGCATAGGAAAATTCCTCAGCATATCCACTCCATTTTACTCTATCCTTTAGTTCTGTAAGCTCATAAATTCCTCTAGGGTGTAGGACATAGACAATTTTAAAAGGACTCTTACCAGTAGTCTTGTTCACAGTATCATTTTAGGCATATTCAGCTTGGCCTATGATTTGGTCCCATGTCTAACCATACTCATTTGTTAATCATCTTAGGAGATTACCAAGACTCCTATTAACTACCTCCATTTTGCCATCAGTCTGAGGATGGTATGCAGATCCAAAAGATAAGTTGGTTCCCAACTTCTTCCACAGAGTCTTCCAAAAATTACTCATAAACTTGGTGTCTTTGTCCAACACAATGCTTAAGGGAAATCCATGTATTCTGACTACCTCTTTAAAGAAAAGAGAATATATTTGAATGGCATCACTAGTTTTCTTGCAAGGTACAAAGTGAGCCATCTTACTGAATCTATCCACTATCACATAGACACTATCTATTCTCTGTCTTGACCTAGGCAACCCAACTACAAAGTCCATGCTCAAGCATTCCCATGGTCTATTTGGGATAGGAAGTGGCTGGTATAGGCCAGAATTAGAAGATGTTCCCTTGGCCTTCTGACACACAATACAACTCTCAACATACTTTCTAATATCAACATTCATCTTTGGCCAAAAGTAAAATCTCTGAAGAAGTTCTTGTGTCTTACTGACCCCAAAATGGCCACCCAATGCACCATTGTGTTTCTCCTTAATCAAATTCTCTCTTATAGACCCTCTAGGGACATATAATTGACTTCCCTTAAATAGGAGATTACTTTGCAAAGAATATTCAGAATATTTACTATGAAAGTGGTTCTTATATTCTTGGCATACCTTATAGATGTTTGCAAAGTCTTCATCTTCACCATATAGATCCTTGAAGTTGTCTATTCCCATGCTTTGTAGTTGCATCTTCTGGATAGTCAAGGATCTTCTACTCAAGGCATCTCCAACCTTGTTCTACAATCCCTTCTTTTGTTTGATATTGAATGTGTATGCTTGGAGGTACTCAACCCACTTCATATGCTTGTGACTGAGTTTCTCTTGGGAGTTCAAGAAACTTAATGTTTGGTTGTCAGAAAAGACTATGAACTCTTTTGGAAGAAAGTAATCCTCCACTTTCTCAGTGCCTAAAATAGAGCATACATCTCTAGGTCATAAGAAGACTATTTCTTCTTAGCTTCACTCAACTTCTCTGAATGGAAAGCCACTGGTCTTCCCTCTTGGCTTAAGACATCACCAATTGCCACATTACTGGCATCATATTCTACTATAAATAACTTTTCAAAGATTGGAAATACCAAAATAGGTTGTGTAGCAATCTTTTTCTTTAACAATTCAAAACCATGGTCAGATTGTTCATTCCATGCAAACTTAGTCTTCATACCTCCTTTTATAGTGTCCAACATGGGAGCACAAATTGCACTGAATTGTTTGATAAAATTTCTATAATATTGGGCTAGGCCATGCAAACTCCTTACCTCTGTTGCTATCCTTGGAGTAGGCCAATAGAGAATGACTTCCACTTTTCTTGGATCCATATTTAGGTTACCTTGAGATAGTACAAAACCAAGATATACCAGCTCTATCTGGATGAACTCACACTTTTCTAAGTTGATCATCAACTTCTCCTCCTACGGCTTCTTAAAAACCATTTCCAAGTTTTTGAGGTTCTCTTCTCTTGTCTTACTATAGATGAGTATATCACCTAAGTAAACTACTACAAACTTTCCAATATAGTCTTTGAGGACCTCATTAATCAACCTCATGAATGTAGATAGGGCATTTGAGAGTCAAAATGACATTACAAGCCACTCATACAGTCCTTATGTGGTTTTGAAGTCTTTTTCGCACTCATCCCCTTCATTTACCCTTATTTTATGATAGCCACTCTTTAGGTCTATCTTTGTAAAGTACCTTGCTCCTCCTAGACAGTCCATTAGGTCTTCTATCCTAGGGATAGGGAATCTATACCTTATTGTAATCCTATTTATTTCTTTGGAGTCTATACATAACCTCCAAGTTCCTCCCTTTTTAGGTGCTAGGACTATGGGCATGACACATGGACTAATGCTTTTTCTTATAAGGCCTTATTCTAGGAGCTCTTGGATTTGTCTAGCGATTTCCTCATTCTAATGAGGATTCATTTTATAGGCTTCCTTATTAGGTAGGGAAGCTCCTGGTATTAGGTCTATCTGATGGTTTATAGACCTCTTAGGGGGTAGGGTTTATGGTTGTCCATCACTCACTATACCTTCATACCTCTTTAACATCTCTTGGAATTCTTTAGGTAGCTCTGTCCTCTTCTATGTTTTGTCTGCAACTTCCTTTGGCTTTAACACCAGGAAAAATCCAACTCCTTCTCCTTCTTCTAAAGTCTCTAAGAACTCTTTTTCACTCACCATGAGAACATTAGGACCAGTTGTCTTCAATTCTACATCCTCCAACAGTGACTGGATTTTGTATGTCGCATTGTCCTTCTTGAAAGAGTATGAATTTTTCACTCCATCATGCATGGCCTTTCTGTCAAATTTCCATGGTCTACCTAGGAGAAAGTGACATGCGTCCATAGGTAAGACATCACATAAAAATTTATCCTTGTATCTCCCAATTGAGAATTCTACCCAAGCTTGCTCATTGACAAGGACATGTTGTCCTTTGTTTAGCCAAGTGACCTTGTAGGGACTGGTGTGGGGTATCCTGGTCATTTTAAACTTGCTGACTACCTCCTCTGACACTATGTTGTCAGTGGACCCTGAGTCTATTATGAATCTACACACTTTACCCATCATCTTACACTTTACTCTAAACAGTGATCTCCTTTGACTGAGTTCTTCCTTCACTGGCTCTTTGATTAGAGTTCTTGTCATCATGAGATTCTCTACCTCCTCTGATTCTAATGGCACTTCACTTGTCTCCTCATGAACATAGTTCACTCTTTTTTCACCTCCTTGAGAGGTACTTCCCTTCTCTGGACACCTATATGTCAGATTTCCTAGCTGATTACAGTGATATCACTTCATATTGGCAAAATAGTTGCCTCTTCCTTGGCTACTACCTCTTTGTCTGTTATTATATTTCCTCCCTCTACTTGAACTTCCCCTATTGAAGTTTCCCTCATGTTTTTCAGTGAGCTTAGTCTCTACTTGACCTTTGGACTAAGAGTTTCTTCCACCATATCCACCTCTATGTCCTTTGTTTTCTCTTCATCTACCCCTTCCTCTGGAGGTGCTTGAATCTTGTTTCTTCTTTAACTTGTCTTCCACCTTGATAGAAATTTGGTGGCACTTCTGAACTGTGTCTAGAGTCAAAAGACTCATCTCATCTTGAATGGTCTAGTTAAGTCTATTAAGATATCTTGTTACCTTCACTTTCTCATGCTCTTCTACTATTGACCTCATACAAAGTCTCTAAAATTCTTCAGTGTATGAATTTACATCTAGGTCCTTCTGCCTTAGACCTTGTCTTCTTTTGTGCAGTTGGATTTCATAATCCTCAGGGATATAAGCATCTCTAAATTTTGTAGCCATAGCCTTCCATGAAGCAATGGGCCAATTCCCTTCTTTTTCTCTCTCATCTTGGATGAGTTTCCACCAAATGAGTGCAGACCCTCTCAGTCTAGATTTTTCAACCTTCACCTATTGAGGATCAGTGATACCATCACACTCATAATGGTTTTCTAGTCCCTCTAGCCAATCAAGGACTACCTCTGGTTCCATTTTTGCACTAAAAATAGGAACTCCTTCCAATGATTTTCCACTCATAACCTTTAGAGCTCTTAGGATTGGCTCCTCATTAAGGACAAGGTCAGTTTCAATCATCTCATCTTCAAGGGAAATCTCCTTGCCTTTCCCTTCAATCTTGTCCTTCACTTCATTTTCTTTCACATCAACTTCATCCACTTTTTGATCTAATTGAACCAACCGATCTCAAAGTAGTTTATTCTCCTCTTCTTTTTCATCTACCTTCATATCCAACTCAGCATTAGTCACCATTTTTTGACTCTCCAACTGATTCTTCTGGTTGTAACATTAACCAGAAGCCTGATCAAAAGAGGCTCTGATACCAATCTGATGGAAGTGTTCCAAGATTGGCTTGCACTTACTCAACTAAGGTCTTAACTTTCCCTAGTCTACCTAGGATCCTAATTATCTTCTAGAATCCACCAAATTATTGATTCTTTTAACACTAATACAATTCTAACTCCACACTAAGAGTTAGTTGCTCTGTGCTCAATATTGAAATATTTCCACCATTGAAAGTACTCCTTGTCATTATGCTTCCTTGGATGATTCCAAGCTCAAATCTTCCCAAACATCTTCACAAGTGCTAAAAAGGAAATTTTTACCTTCAAGACATCCATATGACATCTTTTGAATCCCTTTTGAATGGGTCTTCTATCCCAAAGTGATCGAGTTCCACCTTCACAATGATTTTGAACCTATTAGGCCTAGTAGCCCTATTAGCCCTATCCAGGGGTTTTTTCAGGATTCTTGTCAAAAAATTCCACACAACCCTGAAAAAAACCTAGGACTCAGATACCCTTTTCTAGGACCTTTAGTATTTTCAAGGTTTCATCTCCTCAAACCATCTGTACACTACTGTCCTAAAATGTAGGTCTTTTAAGCCTATTTTCAAGCATTGACAGTAACACACTGATTTCTTCCTAGAAATATGTCAAGATGGATTGGATAGGATCTAGGCTCATAGAAAAGTTTCAATTAGACCCTAAGGCTCCTATAACTACACTTGGTTTCTTTCCCTCACACACTCCTTTACAATGGAACTTGATTCTACTCTGTAACACCCCTAACCAGAATGACATTGTTCACATAGGGCATAACTTTAAAACTAGCAGATCGACTCTTAAATACCTATCCTTGCATATTTACACTATACATAGGCTCCCCTAAAACATTCAACCACCCTTAGGAGATTCCCATGGTTATATTTCATGGGGGAGCCATGGAAACACAAACTACCCTAGACTGGACCAGCAGACTCCCTAAATCTTAATCACTTTACAAATCATATGAAATAAACTCTACAATACTTTCACAATGAATGAAAAAGTCTTACAAATATCCAATCAACAAAGATCCAACACTACATAAATCATTTAAATCCATCTAATCACTCTGTAACTAAAAAATGCTTGAATATTGCTAAAACCCAGAGTTGTAGAGCTTCTTACTATTCCAAAAACTTGCTTACATTCAATATCCCTTGGGAAATGATTCCTAAGTCATCTTAGGATACTTCCTCCACCATTTAGGCCACTATCTTTTATTTTTCACCTCCATCTCGAGAGGAATCCAAATGTTGTCTATGTTGCATGCAACATTGCAGCAATGCAAAATGCTCTCATCACAACATTGTAGCTCATCTTTTACATAAATGCTTGAAACTAAATTTTATGACCTCTAAAATTATTGGTATGAGGAATATACATCATTAAGGCCTTTTTAGGCACTTTCCAAATCCTAACTAACTCTAGGACCCATTAAGATTCATTTTCCCTACTCAAGCCAAAATTATGCATTAAAGTAAATTAACTAGACTAGGTTGGATTTGACACTAATTATCAATCCACCTAGTAACACACCTTGCAAGACCTACTAAGGTCAAAATTAAAAACAAATTGACTTGGCTAAGGTCATTTACAAACCAAAACATTGTAGGGCTTAGAGGATAGCCTAGATCCTCCCGCACCAACTTCCTCCCAAACAAGGACCAAGATCCAACTTAAATACATGACCGTGACCAAACAAGTCAACCTCAAGATTACATTTCCCAATAAAAAAAATGTGTTACCAACTAAATCCCAGTCGACCTCCAATCTAAGATCTTCAACCAAAATTTAAGTCACAAGGAGCGATCATACAAATGGGCCGTCCAAACACATAACTACATACGAAAAGGATCCATAAGCACCACCGATCAAGGAAATCCAATTGAAGATTCAAACATTGACTAGTTCAAAATCATGAAGAAAACATTCTAAACACAGCCAAATAATCTAGCTTAACTTTGGGCATGGTTGTCCAAATGAGTTGTGATCATAGGAATATATTCCTAATGATCTATAGAAGACAAAGCTATGACCGCAACCACCAAGGATCTGTTGAACTTGACCACGATAGGAAACACTGCAACCGGTGAGGTCCCATGAACAAAAAGAATCAACAACATAAAAAATTTAAATGTTTTTGGTTGATGCAAGATTGTAATGAACCCAAGATGCTCCTGCATCAGACACCTGAGGTTATTTGAAAAGTGAGCCTCTCACTTTTCTAAGATGAAGGAAAACCCAATTGGTTTAACTCCACCTGAGAAATCCATGAATAATCCTTAGATGGTTTGTTCTTCCACTTAACAAGATAGTTCTCATACTTCTTTCATCTCATGCTTTGACCAATTTGGGTATCCAAGATCTGTTCAACCTCCACCTTCTGCTTCTTAGGATACTATAATTCACTCTCTGGTCCATCTCCTTCACTGCTACCTAATTCATGATATTCATGCAATTCTTCTATGTTGAATATAATTGATATGTCCATGTCCTCAAGAAACTCAACTTCATAAGCATTCCCTAAATCAAACTTTCTCAAAATATTACAAGGTCCAAACTTCTTCATCTCCAATTTACTATAGGTACTAACTGGAAATCTACCTCTTCTCAGGAAAACCATCACTTCATCACCAACTTCAAACTCCTTATGTTTCCTCTCTCTATCAACCCTCTCCTTATACTTATTATTCATGCCTTCCAAATGTGTCTTAACCCTATCATGCAAATTCTTCATATGATCAGTAAAGTGTTCTGCCTCAGCGCTCCTCTTTTCTTCAATAGTGATATCTCTCAATTCTGTTACTGGTTTAGGATGTAAACCATAAAAAAATCTCAAAAGGTGTTCTCCTATTACTCCTTTTCACTTAATTATTATAAGAATACTTATCTTCTACCAAAACCAAATCCCAACTACCTACCTTCTCACCAACCAAGCATCTCAGTAGATTACCCAAGCTTCTATTAAAAAACTCAGTATGTTCATAAGTTTGTGGGTGAAATGTAGAACTAAACTTCAATTATGTGTTAATATTTCTCCAAATTATCCTCCAAAAATATCCAAGAAACTTAGTATCACTATCTTAAACAACGCTCTTAGGAAACCCATGCAATCTGACAATATCCTTGAAAAACAAGTTAGCTATATGTATTGCATCTGATGTCTTTTTACATGGAATGAAATGAGCCATCTTCAAAAACCTATCAACCACCATAAATACTGAATCATTACCTCTTTGATTCTTTGGAAAACCAATCACAAAATCCATGCTAATCTCTTCCCAAGGCTTTCTATTACAGGTAATGTTGTATACAATCTAATATTCAGACTATTCCCTTTAGCAACTTGAAAAATCTTTCACTTCTAAATGAAATTCCTAACATCCTTATGAATCTGAAGCTAATAATACTGCTCCTTGATAACTTCCATTGTCTTATCAATCCCAAAGTGTCTAGCTAATCCTCCACAATGTCTCCTTAATCAAACTCTCCTTCATAGATCCTCTTGGTATACACAATTGAACTCCTTTTAACAAAAATCCATCCTATATGAAATAATCCAACAAAGAACTCCTATTGGTATCCAAAGGCTCCTTACAAGCTTTCCAAGGTTCAGAAAAATCAAGATCATCCTTATACAAAGTATTCAATTTGTCAAATCCAAGAACTAACACCTTCATTTCTGCCATAAGATTCTTTCTTCTACTCAAAGAATCAAAAATTTGTTAGACTTACCACTCCTATTCTTCAACACAAATCAGTAACTCTGTAAGAATTCAACCCATCTCATATGTCTTTGATTCAACTTACTCTGACTATGCAAATACTGTAAAGCCTGATGATCAGTATACACCATGAAACTCCTTAGGAAATAAGTAATGTCTCCACTTCTTCAAAGCTTGAACAATAGCATAAAATTCCTGATTATAAACATAATACTTGCTCCTTGCATCATTCAACTTTTCACTAAAGTAAGAAACCTGTCTACCTTCTTGACTTAGTACTGCTCTGATTGCACTCCCACTAGCATCACAATCTACTTGAAATACCTTACTAAAATCTGGTAGTGCTAACACGGGTTGTTTAGTTACCTTTTTCTTCAACAAATCAAAGCTTCTTTGTGCTCCGTGTGTCCATTTTAATTCCTTCTTATCTCCCCGCATTGTCTCAGTCATAGCATTGTAAATAGAACTAAAATTCCTAATGAACTTTCTATAAAAACTTTCCATGCCATGAAATGATCTTACCTCACCAACACTTTAAGGTTTGGGCCATTTAACAATTTCTCTAAACTTTGAGGATCCATCTTCAAACCTTCAGTAGAAATCACAAATCAAAGGTATACAAGCTCATTCTTCATAAAATTATACTTCTTCAAATTTATCAGCAACTTCTCCTCTCTTAACTTCTACAAGACTTTCCTTACACACAACAGGTGTTCCTCTTTTGTCCTACTAAAAATAAGAATGTTATCTAGATAAAATATGACAAATTTACCCAAAAATTCCTTCAACACTTCATTCATCAACCTCATGGAATTAATTGTTGCATTAGACAAACCAAAAGGAATTACCAACCCCTCATAAAAACCTTCTTTAGTCTTTAAAGAAATCTTCCATTCATCACCTTCTCTTATTCTGATATGATGATAACCACTCTTCAAATTAATCTTTTTGAATACTTAGCTCCACTCAATAAATCCATTATATCATCCATCCTAGGTAAAGGAAATCGGTACTTGATAGTAATATTGTTTATTTCTCTAGAATCTGTACACATCCTCCATTGTCCATCCTTCTTAGGTTCCAATACTAGATGTACTACACAAGGACTCAAACTTTCTCTGATTAATCCTTTTCTTCAACAACTTATGTACTTTTCTATTCAACTACTCATTCTCTGTTGTTGTTAACCAGGGAGCTGCTTTATTAGGCACACTAGCTCCATGAATCAGATCCATGCAATGATTGATATTCCTAATCAGTGGTAAACCATTAGGTACATTATTTGAAATCACATATGCATACTCATCCAACATCTCCTTAATCTCTTTAGGGTATTCAATGCTCAGATCTATATTTGTAGTCTTTTTTGGAATAATACAAAAAAACATTCTTATGTCTCATATCTTCCAATAATTTCCTTCCATCAACCATGCAAATCCTAGCACTGGTACAAATTTCCCCTTTAAAAGTTTCCTCCAAATGTATGAATATTTGTTTCATACCATTAGCCATAAAAGTATATGTATTTCTTCTTCCATGATGTATAGTGTGTTTATCATACTGTCAAGGTCTACCCAACAAAACATGACATACATCCATAGGAATTATATCACATAATACTTGATCATGATATTTCCCTATTTTCAACTTAACCCAACATTTTTCACTTACCAACACCTTGTGATCATCTTTTATCCATGCAATCTCATAGGGTTTGGAATATTTGAGTCTCTGCAACTACAACTTGTCTACCATTTCCTTGGATGCCAAATTCTCAGAACTACCACCATCGAGAACAAAAATTTACATACCTTACCACCAACGAGACATCTATTTTGGAATATGTTCTTTCTTTTCCAAGGATTATCCATCTTTTCATCATGGTACAAGGTTCTCCTCATGATCAATTTATCTCCCTTTTCAGCCTAATTATGGTTAACCAATTCAGAAGATCCTTCTTCTTCCACAAGAGTTGTCCTTCTGCTTCTTTGAGTCCTCCTTTCTGATCCATCTTGTTTGCATTCAAAGGCCCTATGACCTTCTCCACCACACTTGAAACAAGTGCCCTTAAACGCCCTTTTATCATCTCTTCATATAGCCACCTCTATAAGAATTGCTTTCAGGAGTCTTCTCCTCTGTCTTCCCTTTGTCAGAGTCACCAACTAATCTACCAACTCTATCTCTCTAGAATCTTCCACCTCGGCCTCTTTAGCTTTCTTCTTGTCTTCTACTTAATTTGTCTTCTACCCTTAGGGAATACTGGTAAGCATCTTCCACACTCCCAAAATTGACCAGACTAAGCTCCTCTTGTATTCACATCCTCAAACCCTTCATGTATCTTGAAACTCTCTTTATTTCATCCTCCTTAAAACCAGATCTCATATCCAACTTGTAAAACTCCTCGATGTATTGTTTCACGCTCATCTCCTTTAGTCTCAAATTCAGCAATCTCCTGATCAAACTGACTTGAGAATCAGAGGGTAAGAACTTTTCCTTCATCTTGCTCACCATCCTATCCTAAGATTGAATCTTCTCTTTACCTCAACTCCTCCTATCATTCTGCAAATGATCCCACCAAAGTCAAGCACGCCCTCTTAACTTAGTACAAACATACTTTACCTTCTTTTCTTCATTAGTACCTTCAAAATAAAAATACTTGTCCATAGCTGAGATCCAATCCAATCTACCATCATAATCTGGTGGATTAAAGTGTGGTCTTATATTAACCCTAGTAAGATCTCTAATAAACCTTTCTTCTCCTTGATTCATTTTAGATTGTTCTTGG
Source organism: Thuja plicata (assembly GCA_018584345.1). Classification (NCBI taxonomy): domain Eukaryota; kingdom Viridiplantae; phylum Streptophyta; class Pinopsida; order Cupressales; family Cupressaceae; genus Thuja; species Thuja plicata. The sequence continues at coordinate 1,183,227 of MU223621.1, forward strand.
TCTTCTCCTTCAACTTGTTCTTCAATTTCTTCTTCAACATCACTTATTTCTTCAATATGTTGACCTTTCCTCTGGGTTGTTTCTACCACCTCCAATCTAGCAGCAATTTGTCTCAACATTTAAACAACATTAGGGTCTACACCTCTTCAACCTATAGCACCTCCCCTAGCCATCTCTAATGATTCCTCTACAACCTCAGGTTAGATCCTTATTCTTCTACCCCACGACAAACCAAATCAGGAATCACACACTTAGGAGACAAGATCTACTAACAAAAATTTAAAATTTTGGCTCTAATACCACCAGACGTAGTCAAGGTATGAGGGTCCAAGAAAATAAACAATCCAACCTTGCAACAAGAGTTACACAATAGAATATCAAATATTTAAAGAAGAAAATACACAGATCTAGAGTATGGAACATGCACACAACCTTTTCATTAAAATATAAAACAATTACAAAGATCTGCAATAGAAGTCAACATGCCTAGCTCAAATGCTAGGGACTTATTACAAAGAAACCTAATTATTCTTCCTAGCCTATGACTACAAAATAACCTCTTCAAACCCTAAATCAATTCCTCTAGCTTCCTCCCAAAAAAGGACCAAGATCCAACTTAAATACACGGCCATGACCAAACAAGTCGGCCTCAAGATTACATTTCCCAAGAAAATAAAATGTGTTACCAACTAAATCCTAGTCAGCCTCTGATCTAAGATCTTCAACCAACAATTAAATCACAAGGAGCGATCATGCAAACAGGTCGTCCAAACATGTAGTTACAGGAAAATGAGCTATAAGCACCTCTGATCAAGGAAATCCCACCGATGATTCAAACACTGACCAGTTCAAAATCATGAAGAACACATTCTAAACATAGCCAAAGAATCCAGCATAACTTTGGAGGTGATACTCCAAATGAGTCGTGATCATTACGAAAAAATTCCTAATGATCTGTAGAAATTGACCGTGATAGGAAACACTGCACCTGGTGACTAGAAACAGAAAGACTCAACAACCGATGATCAAGAACAGAAAAACTCAATTGTTTTTGGTTGATGCAAGATTGCAATGAACCCAAGATGCTTTTACATCATCCAGGCTAGATCACTACCAAAATTCAAAGATAGCACTGATGGATAGATATACAAAATTTAAACAAAGAGCATGCATCAATATATGCAAAGATTATAGTTCGCTGTGAAATATAATCCTTCTTCTTTCACTGATACAATATCACATGTACATATAGCTTACAATAGCTTGAAAACACATAACATCATTATAATATTATAGAGATTGCATCAGACACAATATGTACATCACTTCTACATATACATCATTCATCGGTATACTCATCCTTGTTGTCGGTTGTGCACGAAACATGTAGATAATTCTTTTTCTCTAAATCCATGCCGGCTGCCCAAAATGAATTAGTGTTAATCATGTCATTTAATAAATGATCTAGAAATCCTGCTAATGATTCTGCAAAACATAGCTATTGGTTATAACCGATGGTATGCTCTGTCAGTCACTCACAATATTGATACTGTAACTAATACAAATGAGATCGCACCTATATTGATATGTCCAAAGTAATAAAATCAATGACAACCAAAACTGGGAAGGATAATACATACATACATACTATGTATGTATGTATGTATGCACACACACACACACACACACACACACATATATATATATATATCTTGCAAATGAGTAGTTTGCATCATCTTTGAATTCTTAATGGTTTATTTTCTATAAGTGTCAAAAAGTGAACATCTGGTACAAATTGTCATTGCATTGTCTTGATTTGGCTAAAAACTTGAAGTCACTATCGTGGGTCAACCCTTCATTATATGCAAACTCAAGATAGTAGCTTCTATATCATGTATTGTTAAGGATAGATATAATATAATTTATATGTAGTCTATAAAAAGGTTTCAGTTAAAGTCATGTCAATATAAAATCACACTTTGTTTATACCATTTAAAACCTTGGCAATGAAAAAATCTTAGAAGATTCAACCCACTGGAATTTAGCAAACACAAACGAAGAAAAACATATTTATCATATGAAATTTATAGAATAGTAAATGGTACAGTAAATTCAAAGCCTATATATAAGGATTTCCCTTCATCCACCTACATTCTAAGTTGTTTCCAAATAACAATTATTTATTAAACTTATTAATAGAGCATAACTCTACAAATAATAAGCATAGCATAAACACAGTATACTTTTGGATCAAACAATGATTACAAAGCTATTAGTAGCATAAACTTTCTTTGAAAGAGAGAAATACCGTGATATATTTATCATTAGATTACACAATCATATCAATTATTAGAAGGATTTACTCATCACCATTTCTTACATCTAATATAGTTTCAAGGATTTAGAGGGAATAAATTCAATGCATTTATCACCATAGTTGCATAGGGTTGATGAGAGTTTTCATTATAATTTCTTTAGTCTCCTTCATGGAATTATAATATCCATCTCCATACTTGTAGAAGAGCATAACATTTTGCCTCATCTTATAATGAAACATTTTGCCACATTTTGGGGGTTCACCAATTGACTTGAAATACTCATAGTTCAATTCTTTCAAAGTATGATCAACAAGTTTTGTGAAATTCTCTATAGCATCTTCTTCTGTAGAACCTGGATATTGTTTCATATAACATGTTGCAAATGACCATGTTTGTCCTCCTCGAGCCTTCTCATTCTGCATCAAATAAGAAACATGGTTAGCATATTTTTCCTTCAAATCTTGGTCGTAGCTCGTTGATAGTTTAAATACCTCAAAAGTTGCAATATCATTTGTTAACCGCCATAGCAAGGCCACGAGCTCAAAAAATTTTGAGGAATCTTGAAGGAGTGAAAGATCATTATCTGTTACAACCTCACCCATTAAAAATATTGCATGTGAACATGGCCCAAGACCTACAGTAATACAACGTTCCTTGAAGTACTCTTCCATTGTTGGTATGTACCCAACTTCTGACCACTCTCTTTCATGCATTACAGCATTGATGTACTTTTCCCACTGTACATATAGTGTAAGTAAATAATGAAACACTTAGAAAAACAAAAAATTTAAGAATATGGGGGCATACAACAGGATCATTTTATATTTATAATAAAAATTAAATCACATACATCTTTTCTAATGTGGCAGATCATGTCACGCCCTTGTTGCTTTGTCGCCTCCATATTTATTTCATTTATCACTTCATACAATGTTTTGAAGACTATTTTCATGTAGTTTGGAAGCTCATCTACCAAGGAGGTATCCCATCTGAATTTATAAATGCTTTAGTTAGCATGGTTTCAAGATAAGTATTGAACTAGGATTTTAAAAAATTACCTCATTATTGCTTCTCTGAAAATTCTCAACTCTTCCATTGTTCCATAGGTGTCATAAATATCGTCAATGACCCCTAACAGGCAAACGATTTTGGAAAATCCATTTCTAAATAATGAATACTCTGGCTCAAATATGCCCACAGAAATATACCATTCTACCATTCTTTGTCGACCAAAGTCCATTTTTGCCATATGCGACTTTTTCCACCAACTATCACATACAACATATAGCATGGTTAGAGTTTACTTAAATTATCATAGGAAAATATAAAAAAATATTTAAGAAGAATCTCACCCACCTTGAAATAAGTTTCAATTCCTTCTGATGTAAAGATTGTTCAATGTTGAAGTACAATTTAGCCAAGTCCACGCAATAAGTATTACTAACGTATGGCATCCTATGAAATAAAAGGACATAATATATGAGATGAGAACCAGACAATGACTATAAAAAAAAAAGGAAATCTCCTAAACCTACATGAATAGAGTTTTTCTAAGGCATGCATGATTCTCATCGTAAGCGTCAATGTAGTTGCTTGCCTCCCAATTGGAGATACTTAGGTGCCAAGAATACTCTAATGCGTATTCAGTCTGAAAACATAATTGACATACATTTTCAATCAGATAAAAATCATTTTTTCCCTTTCATTTTTTTCTTAAAATCCATAATGTCAAATTTCAAAAACATTATTGTGATCCATAATATTAGATGAATATTTTGAAAGATAGTAATGTTACTGACCTCTTTAACAATTTTCTCATTGCATAAGATATAATTTTTAGTTAGTGATTCTCTAAGATAGTAAGAAGCAAACAACCTAGCTTCATCCATAATCTTTTCTCCAGGGAATGCAATGTCAGAAGCTCTTAACAGATTCACTATGCTTCTATGCTCTATGTATCTTTGGCCAGAACAGGAGAAGAAGCACCCATTTTCATCTTTGAAATTTTTTAGCACCTCTGAGATTTTATGCATGTCACTATCACAAAAACAACACATTTAAACAATAATCTCCACCAATTTCACTTCCAGATAAAAACTTCCAACCTGGGGAGACATTGTATCCATGGATCCTTAGGGTTCGAAGTCCTAGTGCTGTAGTATTGAGATCTGCATAGAGGCTCTCCCTACCCCATCCAATACCCTTTTCACTCCAACATCTGCCCCAATAATTATCATCATAAAAAATTAAAAACATTATGACAATGAAAAAAATAAGAATACCAATACGAGTAGAACAATACTTGCCCATAAACATAGTCAAGAGCTACTTTGATTTGTTCTTCGAAATGTCGACCTATTCCAAGACGCTCAATATTGTCAACCAGTGAAAGGCGTTCAAGCAAATCGATTGGATATAAGCATGGCACTGTTTCACAAATTACATGTAGTCACTAAACCTTTTAACGACGACTCACATCACCTTGCAAAACATGATATCAAATAAATGTATCATACCACACCCACTGAATTTGTCCTTGAGATTATTTAAAAAGCTAAAGCATCTCTCGTCGCCGGTATTTATGAGTACACAGGCAGTGGAAGCAGGCGAGCTAAGGAAAGACCCATCTTTGCTTTGAAACATCATTATCTTTTTCCAATCAATTATTTCCTCAAGCCCCTCAAGCGCATTCACCATGTTTGCTGCAATACCTCCCTCCATGCAGATACTGCAAGTGAAGTGAATTATAAGGAGAAACAAATTGCAAACAGAATTTCCTATAAAATTAAAAAAAGCATTAAAAAATCTCTTACTCCGTAAGAAGTACTGCTCGCTTCTTCATCAGAGAAGCATTATTATACGGGAGACTCAGCCCTAGTGATTCTGCCTTTTTCATCAATGCGGGAAAAATTATTTCGAAATCTGGAGACAAGCTTTCTTCTTTTTCCAGTGATTTTAGATTATCTTCAACGAAACGAACACCTGCACACAAAACCAAATACTTTAAGGTCCCAACTGAAGGAAAACATTAAATACTAATAGTAAAAACTTCAAGGTCATCATAATAGTGATATTCTTATCAGAATTCAATTGTGTAGTTTTTTGAGTCAAACTTATTGACCTACTTTTCATGAGTAGTGGTTCACATGAACCCATCTCTCATGAGGATGAATGGAACACTTAGCACTTATTGCATCTAGGTGATGCTCATAGAGGTGACACTACCCATCCCAATACTATTCCAACTCAAACACGCTTAACTACAAAATTTCCTCTATGATTTGACTTGATGTGGAAAATCTCTCCTACTTATCATCATAATAATTTAATGGAACATGATCATAACCTTTTTCTACATTAGGGTGTCCTGTATTCCAAGTGAGAAGGGCAACGAGAGAAGCGAGAGTACAAAGCAGACGATCGCATAAGAGGAAAGTAGAAGGAAGCCCCCAGGAACCATCATGCAGCTGATTGCGGATAAGCCACTTTATGGCCTGAGGAAAGTGTGGTGTGTGAGATCCATCCTGGGCAGGAACCATTGCCACCCACGCGGTGTCATAAGCTGACGGACTGATTTCTCCATCTTCAAGAGCTCTGAACATTTCTTTTATCTTCACAACCAGATTATCGGCCCACTGCTGGTACGAAGGAGCCTGCAACAAAAACTCAAACAAGTAGAAAAAGATTAGTTTAGGAAGATTATATGAATACTGTTTCTGAATTCGATTGTGTGAATATTTTTCATTAACGTTTCAAATCACATTCAATAGTCTATCATCACATGAAAAGAAAAAGGGTAAGGAGAAAAAATACTCACACAATCAAATTCAGAAACAACATTCAAATAATACTCATAAATTATAGAAATCTACTCACTATTAACTTACGAAGAGCTGAACATTTTTATTTGAGAAAAATCAAAGATCTTACATGAAGATATGGTGTCTGGAGAGTCTGTATAACATCATCGTTCCACAGATCGCTATGATAATTTGCAGTCCGTCGAGGGACAGAAGATGTAATGCTATCAGAAATCACATGAGGAATTGCTTGCGGAGTGCAAGAAACCCATCGTTGTGGTCTGTAATTCACTAAGCGTTGCTGGAATGGTTTGTTGAGGACCATTGTATTCAACTTAGAAACTGAATAAATGGGAAGTTGAGCCATCAAGGAAGCAATGGAATGATGACTGACTTCACAAAAGAAATTGGGATATCTGACTACGCCAAATGGGTGCTATAAATAGGCGTTCATATATTGGATCTTGTCTTCAGGTAATGACAGGATTGAGAATTCGTTAAATGTACACAGCCCACTCCAATTATTGATGTTATTGGCGTTGCATTCGGCTGGTTGAGTATTATCTTACGAATGATAAAGATAACTAAGATGCTCTTTAAAGAGTTTAAAACGTTTTATGATGAATTCCCTCCTACAGCTTTTGTCTGCTTCTTCCCATGTTCACAAAGATAACTAAGATGCTATTCGAATAGTTTAAATCGTTTTATGATGAATACCCTTCTATAGTTTTTGTCTGCATGTTCCTCAGTCAATTGTCATCGAATGAGTTCCTGCGCTACCGATCTTAAATACGCTGTTGGCAATAACCCCTTTTGTAGAGCGGTATGTTAAAAACTGACTGTTTTCAATTATTTGGAAATTAGGTCAACAAACGTAGCAGTCAAATTTACACTTTTGTTTAGCCATAAGAGGAAGACGTACATTTGACGAGCTACTATTAAATAATATATTTATTTTGTCGCGATATCAAGTTAGGAATGAGTGAGGATAATACAGTTACTCAATGGAGAAAAGATTTCGATGCTGTTTTTTTTTTTTTTTTTATAATGGAGTGACTAGGCAACCCTTCACATTCAACAAATTTGAAAGTAAAATATATTATATGATATGTAGTCAACTTTATCTAGATAGTGAGTGGTTTCTAGAATAATATATATTATATATTATATATAATATGTTGATAGATGTCATATTTGATGTGTTTGTTTGTATTTAATCAAATTTTCACACGTCAATGCAAATATGTCTCTAGAGAAGGGTATAGAGAAGGATATTTCTTCATGCATTTCATATAGATTTTCTAAAATATGATAAACTTTCACATTGTGTCTTATATTTGTATCTTATATTTGATTCTTAATAAATAGTGACCAAAATTCTATTATGATGAGGGAAATCTAAAATTGGTAGTCGATAATGAGAGTGGAAGTAAATACTAAACAATAGTTACAAACCGCTTAAGAAATAAATAGATAGATTAAAAAACAAACAAATGAACAATTATTTTACTAATAGATAGTAATTGTCCCTCGATTTAACTCCGGTCTTGGCTAGGGGTCCCTGGATGCTTGGGAAGGCTTCTTCGGCACTGAAAAGGTGGGAACCAAGTTTCTCCCCTTTTGACTAGGCTTGTGATGTGGCCCTTGTTTGCATAAGACTCCTTCGTTTATCTTTAGAGTTTTGGTATGAGGAGATTTTTAGGGGTATAACAGCTTGCTTTGGGGAGTTATTGTCAGTGGACCCTATGACGACAACTAGAAAGAGACTTGTTTGTGCCCAAATTTGTGTTAACATCAAATAATATACTAAATTTTCAATAGAAGTCTCTATAATGTTGAAGTTGGGTGCTTCGGCTCGAGCAATAGAGTTTGAATGTACTCCCTTTGCTTGCTTTCATTGCAAGAAGATTGGGCATTGAGCAAAGGACTACTTGTCTAAAAAGATAAACCTAAAACAACTAAAAAGGTTTGGAGGAAAAAGGAGAGTAGTCTTGAGAAGAACATGGATTCCTTGTATTTGAGGTGGATTCGAACCATGTTGGCCCTATTGATATGACGGTAAGCTCTGAGAATCCAGATCCAAAGAATTTGAATAAGGATAGGGATAATGGACAGGGGACCTTGCAAAGGAAATCATAGATGTTAGTATGGATTCCCAAAGTGGTAACCCTGAGGGTCTTAAATTAAATATTCTAAGTGGGGATTCTGAGATTAATCTCATGATTAACCTTTTGAATGATTTGGTTGCACCTCATCATGAAGTTAGGGATTTGACAGTTTCAAATGAGGATGAATTTTTATCTCACTAAGGTAGAAAAGGCACAATAAGAGATAAGGAGATTCAGTCTAATGTGGATACTATGTTCTTTCAAAGTGTGGAGGGGGGAAGATTTAACTCCTTTTTTATGGTTATATCAAGAAATAGGAGAAACACCAATGCACAAATCACTAGACTGAATACTAGGATTAGGAATAAAGTTGATTGAGGGGGCGATTCTAAATGGACTGGTAGACCTTCCTTTACCCAGACTCGTGAAAAGTTGAGTAAAGAAGATGTAGGTGATAGAGTGCAGTGGACTCTTCTAGAGATGAGCCTTACTAGCTCCCCTCCTTATTTAAAATGAAGATTATCTCATGGAATATTAGGAGGTTGAATCACCCCCATAAACATGATATTTTACCTAATTTGGTAAGAGAGGATAAGCTTATTATCTGTATAACTCAGGAAACTAAAATACCCACTCCAAAGCTTGCAGATATTAAATTGCCCTTTTAAGGATAGTTGGATTCATTGTGTTGATTTAGAGGGTGGTTTAGGTGGGTTTACAATATTTTGGAACCCCGGGCTTGTTAAAGGTAATGTGCTTTATTCTTCTCCCAACCATATAGTTGCCAAATTCATTCATATTAATGATGGATCTTGTTGGGTTTTGTCTAACATTTATGCATCGAATAATAAAGTAGTCAAAATAAATATCTGGGATTCATTATGTACCTTTAGAGGCCTGATTGGTAATGAAAACTTGATTGTTATGGGAGATTTTAACACTCCACTTTTTAGTTCTCATAAAAAAGGGGAACTCTGATAGCTTTGGACAGTTTTCAAGATTTTCTTGACTTCATCAATTCATAGGGGTTATTAAACTTAGATTTACATGGTGCATCATATACTTGGTCTAATAGAATATTGGAGAATGACCTTATTCAAGTGATATTGGATAGGGTGTTGGTGTCCCTAGATTGGTTGAATCTATTTGACTGCAGATTGCCTTCTTTAACATGTATTCGATCGTATCATTTTCCTATCTCTCTTATGGCTGATGTAGATGGTAGGAAGAAGAACTTCCCTTTTAGATTTTAGAAAATGTGGACTCTAAATCCTAACCTCCAGCTCAAGATTAGAGATTTGTGGGTTGTGTATATACAGGGCACTACTATGTATTGTGTAGCTAAAAAACTTGTTGTTGTTAAATCTAATGTTCAAAAATAGAATAAAACATCTTTTGGACACAGTTTTGTTAATAAGGATAAGCTCAAGAAGGAGCTTGATAATGTTAGGAATAAGGTGTCTCAACCTTGTATATTTCCTTACATTTGATATTATTTGTTTTGTAATTAATTGTTTGCAAATAATGTATTTAAGTTTGATATCCGTTCTGTCATTTAGTTGAGTGGACATGTAGTGTTTTCACCCCACTTGGAAGATGACAAGGATGATCAAACTTGGTCTAGGTGCATCTAGGCATCCCTTTCTATAGTAGAGGTTATTTGCCAAATGTCAGCACTTTGGACAATGTGTAAGGTAATCATGACTGAAACGGTTATGATGGATTCCTATGACAGTCATTAATATTTGTAAGAGTTAATTGTGAAAGATTCGATGATGGGTGAAGACATGCAAGACATGTGGCAACTCATGTTGAGTACTGTACACTCTTCTGCAATGCGTGGAGTAATTTTTTGGGGTTCCTATTTTTTCAGAGAATGGTAAAACCCTAATACGGTTGTCTTTGGAAGTTGCCATAAAAAGGGAAGCACATGATATAAGCATTTTAGGGTTGCAAATCGCAGAGTGAGAAGTTAGTGTATTGTTGGTATGTTGTTATTCTGCAGGACTTGTCTTCAAGTGTTGATTATCTCTTGAAAGAACTTGCATTGCAAGTGTATTGTAAACACCAACAATTTTGATTAATAAATTGTGTAGGTTTTGGAGTGTTGGGGTGTTTTACCAAAAGGTTTTCCCCTGGGGTGTTTGATTATCTCTTGAAAGAACTTGCATTGCAAGTGTATTGTAAACACCAACAATTTTGATTAATAAATTGTGTAGGTTTTGGAGTGTTGGGGTGTTTTACCAAAAGGTTTTCCCCAGGGTAAATCATTGTGTCATTCTCATTTTTTCTATGTATACATGTTTTTGCAGCAACATCTAAGTTAATTGTATTAACATTCTACAATTGATAAGGATTAAATCTGAATTTGAACGATCCTCTCCTCAGAATTTTAGCGTAGGGAACTGTTTTCTGCATACTTAGTTTCCTTTTAGTTGGTATCAGAGCCTGGCCAGTTTTGGTTCTATTTGTTAGGGTACAAGTTTTTTGAGCTAATATCAAGTTCAGTGGGAGTATTATTGTGGAGTATTCATCACCTTATTGTAGGAAGAGATGGCAGGTTCTTCATACAATAGAATGGTTGTGGAAAAGTTTAGTAGCACAAACTTTGAGTTGTGGAAAGTCAAGATGGAAGACATGCTCATAGACCATCATGTATGGGAGGTGGTTGCAAATGATATCAAACTAGTAAACATGCCTCAAGCAGATTGGGATCTCAAGGATCGGAAAGCTAAGGGTCTCATTAGACTCTGTCTAGCAGATTTTATTCTCCTACATGTTCTCGAGGAGAAGACCACAAACAAATTGTGGACACGGCTTGGGTCTGTGTATCAGGCCAAGTCCCTGGTGAACAGATTTTTCTTGAGAAAGAATTTGTATTCTCTGAGAATGGAGGAAGGAGGATCCATTGCAGATCACCTGAACACATTTAACATGCTGATTGCACAGTTGACATCAACTTGTGTCAATTTGGAGGAGGAGGATCGATGTATGAACTTGCTATGCTCCTTACCAGATTCATGGGACCATCTTGTGATGGACCTTGGGAATACTATTGTCACTTTCCAAATGGATGATGTGGTGTCTTCACTGTTATCTGAGGAGATGCAAAGAAAGACCTCTGATTCAACCAAGGAAGCACTTGTTGTTCGTGGTAGATCCAAAGAGAGAGGAAAGAAAAATGACAAGAAGTCTGAAAAGGGTAGATCCAAATCCTGTAGGAAATCTAAGACTTCTGGAAATTCTAAGGCAACATGTTGGAACTGTGGTAAGACTGGGCACTTCTGTAAGGACTGTAAAGAGCCAAAGAAGAAGAAAATCCCAGATTCAGATTCTATAAAATCTCAAGAAGATGGCGAAGCTTTTGTCGCGGCCTTGGCCACCCATGCATCTGATGATGTGTGGCTGATTGAATCGGGTGCTTCTTTTCACATGACCTCTCATCAAAGTTGGTTCTCAAAGTATGAGGAGTTTGATAGTGGAAAGGTGCACCTGGGTGATGATTCTCACCAAGAGATAGTTGGACGAGGAAGAGTCACTATCAGATTCACTGATGGACGAGTAAAGGTGATCAACAGAGTAATGCACATCTCGGGTTTGGAATGAAACCTGTTATCTGTAAGTATGCTGAATGATGCAGGTGTTCAAGTTGTTTTTTGAAAGATGGATGCAAGATTATTAGAGGAGATATGGTGCTCGCAAAAGGTACTAGGAGAGGTACCCAGTTTTAGCTGGATGCTTGCACTTAATAGTGCAATAGTTCTTCTATCTCAAGGAAGAGAGCAGCAGTCACTTCATCTCCACCATCTGAATGAACAGTGAAGAATTCTATGGTAATGGGTTCTGATGGTATTGCAGCAAGTGTACCTAAGGGTGCTAACACTTTAGAAGGCAAACTTCCTATAGAAAAGACAATGTTGTGGCATATGAGATTTGGCCACATTGGTGAGAAGGGTCTCAGAACCCTGAAAAATAAAAATCTCATTGAGGGGATAAATGATTGTAATCTCAAGTTTGACTTCTGCGAACACTGTGTTTATGGTAAGAAAAATCATGTTCAGTTTTACTCCAGTTCTCACAAGTCTTCTAGTATTTTGGATCTTATCCATTCAGATGTGTTTGGTCCTATTAAAGTTCCTTCACTCTCCAAATCTGTATATTTTGTATCTTTTATAGATGATTACAGTAGAAGGACATGGATTTATTTCCTTAAAAGAAAGACACATTTTTTCAGTCGGTTCAAGGAATGTAAAGCTCTCGTAGAGAATCAGACTAGTAAAGGAATTAAGTGTGTGAGAACTGACAATGGTGGTGAGTTTTGCTCGGTAGAGTTTGAACAATTTAGTAAAGAACGAGGGAACGAGAGGCATAAGATAATGCCTTATACCCCAGAACAAAATGGAGTTGCAGAAAAGAATGAACAGGACACTGATGGAGAAGGCTAGGAGTATGCTTAGTGGAGCTGGCCTTGAACAAAGGTTTTGGGCTGAAGTTGTGGCCACTGCTTTCTATCTGGTTAAAATATCTCCTACATCATCTCTTTTTGGTAAGACACCCATGGAGGTGTGGTCTGGTAAGAAGCCTTCAGTTAGACATCTTCATTTTTTTGGTTATGAAGCTTATGCACATGTGCCTAAGGAGAGAAGATCTATGTTGGTAAACAAGGCTGTAAAATGTATCTTCATCGGCTATATTGTTAGTGTGAAAGGATACAAGCTTTGGGATCCTGTGATTGGTAAGGTGTTGTATAGCATAAATTTTCTGTTTAGAGAGAGCTAACACCTTCTCCTATTGTGCTACAGCCAGATGAAAAATAAATGAAAGAAGATGTTGTTCAGTTGCCTCCTACTCCTGAGAAGACTGAACAGAGAGACCGTGATGGATCTGATGATGAGGAGAGCTCTAGCAGCTCTAAAAATTTAGAAGAAGAGGTAGAACAACCTCAACCTCAGCCCTTGAGGAGATCCATGAGAGAAATAAAGTAGCTAGAGAGGTTTGGATTTTCTATGTTAGATTCCAGTTGCGCTTATGCCTTGATTACCAACACTGATGACCCTAGATCTGTGAAAGAGGATATGGGTTTGGAAGTTGTAGGTTCCTGGATTGAGGCCATGGATGATGAGATGGCTTCATTGGAGAAGAAAAGAACTTGGGACCTAGTACCTTTGCCTAAGGGATGGAAACCTGTTGGAAGCAAATGGGTGTTTAAGAAGAAATTTTGTGCAGATGGCAATGTTGAGAGGTACAAGGCCAGATTGGTTGCAAAGGGGTATTCACATGTGGAGCGAATTGATTATGGTGAAATATGCTCTCCTGTTGCAAAGCTTACATCCATTAGATTTATGTTATCTCTAGCAGCATCGTATGATTTAGAGGTAGAACAGATGGATGTGAAGACATCTTTCCTTCATGGTGATCTAGAGGAAGAGATCTATATGTCACAGCCTGAGCACTATATTTAGAAAGGTAAAGATTCTTTGGTTTGCAGATTAAAGAAGTCTTTGTATGGTTTGAAACAATCTCCTAGGATGTGGTACCTTAAATATGATGCCTTTGTTTTGTCGATTGGTTTTCTGAGATCAAAATCAAATCATTGTGTTTATTTCAAAGTTGACAATGATCGCCTTCTTATTATTGCATTATATGTTGTTGATTGGGAAGGGTATAGGTATGATTTCTGATTTGAAGTCTCGGTTGTCAACACAGTTTGAGATGAAAGATCTAGGGGTAGCCAGGTATATTTTGGGTATGGAAATCAGCAGAGATAAATCTAACAGAAAACTTTGGTCGAGTCAGAGTAAGTATGTGAATTTTGTGTTGGACAGGTTTAGCATGGCAGATTGCAAACCATTGTGTGTTCCTATTTCTATGGGAACAAAGTTATCTGTGGATGATTGTCCAAAATATCCTAGTGAGGTGGAGGACATGAGCAAAGTACCTTATGCGAGTGCAGTTGGAAGCCTTATATATGTTATGGTCTGTACTAGAACAGACATTGCCCAAGCAGTGGGAGTCCTAAGTCAGTTTATGGCTAAACCTGGATGCGTACATTGGGATTCAGTTAAGAGAGTGTTCAGATATTTGAAGGGTACATCAGAGTATTCCATATGCTATCATGGAAACTCTTCTGCAGATCTGCATTCAATTTGTATTCATGGGTTTGTGGATTCAGATTGGGCAGGTGACATAGACATCAGGAGATCCACCAGTACCTATGTGTTCACTATGTTTGGTGGTGCCATCAGTTGGATGAGTAAGCGACAACCTGTGGTCTCTTTTTCCTTGATAGAAGCAGAGTACATGGCAGTTACTCATGCTTAAAAGGAAGCCACTTGGCTTAGGAGACTATGTTCGGATGTTGGTGTTGATGCAGGACAGATTACAATTTGTTGCGACAGTCAGAGTGCTACTTGCCTTGTGAAGAATCCAACTTTCCATGCCAGAACAAAGCACATTGATGTGTCGTTTCACTTTGTGAGAGATATGGTAGAGGATGGAAAGGTAAGTTTGGAGAAGGTAGATACAGTAAAGAATGTTGTGGATGCATTGACAAAACCTATGTGCACAGAGAAGTTCAGATGGTGTTCGGAGTCTATGGGCCTCTCGATCTATAGCAGTTAAATCCTGTTATTTCCTTTGGCTCTTACAAGGTGTTCGATAAGTGGGAGAATGTTAGTAATAAGGTGTCTCAACCTTGTATATTTCCTTATATTTGATATTATTTGTTTTGTAAGGGTAAAAGCACAAAGTTGTAACATTTTAGGACCACTTATTAGCACAGCTAAATTTGAGTATTTCTAAATAATTTTTTTTTTTTATCAAACATATGGTCTAGCTAGATTCATTATAGCTAAGCTAAATAAGTGGTTAAACTTTTCCAATTGGAAATGTCTATTAAATGCATGTTTTATACCAATTACCAAAGAAATAAAATTATTTTAGAAAATTGATGTTTCAATAACCCCTACTCTTTTTAATGATATTTTAAAAAAATATAAAAAAATACCCTTTTGTAGAGCTCAGAGTCAAGATTATTGTCATATAAAGTTTATAGTATTTTTATTAAATCTAATATATTATAATTTCAAAATACAACAAGTAGGTATTTTAACATTCGAGAAGATGTTGCTTCAAATAAATAAAAAAATATTAAATCATATCAAAAAAAATTAAAATTTATATTTAACACTAGAGGAGAGAGTCATCTTCAAGAATATGTAATTTTTTTCTTAATCATGTAGATTTGCTAGGGGAAATTTGGTGGGAGATGAAAACTATCAATTTCAGATAAGTTCAACTTTGAGCAGTTATAACGGAGAAAATATACATTGAAAACCAATCTTTTATCTTTTCTGCACTAGCTATACATTTTATCTATAACATAGTTTGAAATTAGAAGAAAAATAGATTATTTTCATATACTTCTTTGGTGGGAACTAGACCCCAGATTTTCAGCAGTTTTTAGCAATTGAAAATTGGACTTCAAAAATTAAAAAAAATGTCAATTATTATTCAAAAAAAAATTTAAAAAATTATAGGCATAAACTTCATCCATTTTTACACATTTTATCAGTTTACAGCATCCTCAAATTCTAAATACAAATGTCACTTTTTATTCTGTTAAATTTGAACAGTTTGCATGTTGTGGTCCTTTTCCTTTATAAAAGTGTGACACAGGTTTGTACTTTTACTCGTAATTAATTGTTTGAAAATAATGTATTTAAGTTTGATATCCATTCTGTCATTTAGTTGAGTGGACATGTTGTGTTTTCACTCCACTTGGAAGATGACAAGGATGATCAAACTTGGTCTAGGTGGATCTAGGCATCCCTTTCTGTGGTAGAGGATATTTTCCAAATGTCAGCACTTTGGATAATGTGTAATGTAATCATGACTGAAACGGTTATGACGGATTCCTATGACGGTCATTAATATTTGTAAGAGTTAATTGTGAAAGATTCGATCACGAGTGAAGACATGCAAGACATGTGACAACTGATCATGTTGAGTACTGTACACTCTTTTGCAATGCGTGGGGTAATGTTTTGGGGTTCCTATTTCTTCAGAGAATGGTAAAACCCTAATATGGTTATCTTTGGAAGTTGCCCTAAAAAGGGAAGCTCAGGATATAAGCATTTTAGGGTTGCAAATCACAGAGTGAGAAGTTAGTGTATTGTTGGTATGCTGTTATGTTTGCGGATTTGTCTTCAAGTGTCAATTATCTCCTAAAAGAACTTGCATTGCAAGTGTATTGTAAACAACAACAGTTTTGATTAATTCATTGTGCAGGTTTTGGAGTGCTGGGGTTTTTTACCGAAAGGTTTTCCCCAGGGTAAATCATTGTGTCATTCTCATTTTTACTATGTATACATGTTATTGTAGCAACATATAAGTTAATTGTATTAACATTCTGCAATTGATAAGGGTTAAATCTGAATTTGCATGATCCTCTCCTCAAGAGTTTAGCGTAGGGAACTATTTTCCACACACTTAGTTTCCTTTCAGATAGTTTTTAAGAATATATTCAATCTCAGGGAGCTCATGGGGATCATGTCAATCAAGAAATCTTGATTCTTTCTAAGATGCATGATCTCATTGCTATTGAAGAGGAATTTTGGAAACAAAGTTCGAGATCTATATGGTTGAAAAGTGGGCATCGAAATACTAAGTTTTTTCATATGAATACTCTCAATCACCAGACTTCCAATAAATTCCATTCTATTAATTATAATGGTATAAATTTTGAGAAGGATGAAGAGATTATGCAAACATACATGAGTTCTTTCTCCTCTTTTACCTAATGATCTATTTCTTGATTTTGATAGTCAACAACAACTACTTAATGAAATCTCCTATAAGATTTCTTTGGAAGTGAAGAGAATCCTTACTAAGGTTCTCTTTGATAAATAAGTTTATGATGTTGTTTTTTCTTTCGAGGGAAACAAAGATCCTACACCTAACGGGTTCCTTGTGTTCTTTTTTCAAATCTATTGGGATATCAGGCCAGTGACATTATAGTAGTTGCTAAAGAGTTTTTCGGTGAAAGAATGCTTCAAAAAGAGCTCGACGCTACATCATTTTTCTTATTCCTACAAAATCAGGAGATGATTCATTTAAGGACTTTCAACCCATCAATTTATGCAATTCTATTTATTTATTTTTTCCAATATATTAGTTTTAAGGCTGAAATTGGTGCTCGCGTATCTCATTTCAAGGTAAATAAATTATTTATTATGGGAAGACGGGTTCTTGACTCCATCTTGACTTTTCATGAGAATATTCACTCTTTGTCTCTTAATACGAAAGTTGTGTTTTTCCTAAAGCTTGATCTTCATAAAGCCTATGACAAGGTTAATTGGAATTTGCTCATTAAGGTCATGGTTTCTTTTGACTTTAATGACTCTTTCATTAAAATTATGACACACTTTATTTCAACACCTAAAGTTTTATTTTTATCATTCGAGCCCCCTATGTTTTCTTCTCTTCTTTGAAAATTCTGAGACAAGGGGACCCAATTTCCCCTTTTCTCTTTATTCTAATGGATGAGTCTTTGGATAAATGTATCCAAATGCAGACTAGAATTGGGAATCTAAAATATTTATCCCCTTCTTATGTGGATATGGTTTTCTCACATCAACATTTTTTTGAGGATTCTATTCTATGCAGGGAAGTTATATAGCAACAACAAAGGATTTAGATAATATTATTGGTTTATATTAGAAAGCATCATGTCAAATTGTCAACTTGCCTAAAAGTTATATTTTATTCTTAAAAGAACCTAAGAGGAGACAATGGAGGATAAATTAAATTCATGATTATAAAATTGAATCCCTTCCATCCACTTATCTGGGTCTCCCCTTGTGTTCTAATGAATTTCCTCGTGCATTATGGGCTAAGTTAATTGATAGATTCTAATTGAAGATTGTAGGTTAGAAAGGAAATCTTCTCATGCAAGCTGGTAAGCTCCAACTTATCAAAGCATCCCGACATAATCTCCTATTTATGCCATGAATTTGTTCAGTGCTCTTAATAATTATTTAGTGAAAATGGAACATTCAAAAGAATTTTTTATGCACTAGTACTAAAAGAGAAAATAGGATGCAACTTGTTGCCTTGGACCAAGCTTATCTTCCAAAATGCCAAAGGTGGGTTAGTGGTTTGGAAAATTAAGGAATTTAACAAGGCCCTTCTTGCTAAATAATTATGGAGAAGTTTCACAATTGAGAATGAATGGACCAAGATTGCTCATATTTAATACTGGCATGAATACATTTACATCAAGGATATGCTTCTTGATAAAAGACTAATTGATATTTTATCAGCATTATATAAATACATAACTCATTTGAATGATATCAATAATAAGGGGATGAGATGGTCCCTAGGAAACAGAAGAAGGATATAATTTTGGGATGATTGGTGGACTGGAGAGGCGTATCTTTCTCTAGTACCTTGGGCAACCCAACTCAAGAAAGTTTGTATCCAGAGGATTGGTTGTTAGGTGGATAATTACATCTATGACAAAAATTGACTTAACCTAAAGGAATTGAGTTTTGGTCTTGGTAAGCTACAAATTCTACTTTCCTTGGTGCATATTCCCCATTCTATTAATGAGGATGTGTAGGTCTTGGATTACTCTTCTAATGGGAAGTTTTTAGTGTTTACTTCTTTTTAGATGATTACTAAAGACCTATATCCCCACCTATTTTGGGATCTAGTTTGGAACCCAAATATTATTCCAAAGATCAACATTTTCTTTTGGTTACAATTCTAGAATAAGATTGTACCTATTGATTTAATCTATGTAAACGGGGTATGGTCATCCCAAATTGGTGTTTTCTTTGTATGCAGGATGTGGAAAGTGTTTTTCATATTTTATTTGACTACTCTTTTTCTAGGGATGTTTGGTCAACATTCTTTAGATGGTTGTCGGTGTCCGAATTTTTCCCAAATTCCTTTGCAGAGTGTTGGATTCAATGGAAAAGCCCCTTCTCTAATCACACTTTATGTCTTCTATTTTCTCTTGTGATGCCTCATATTTCTTGAGGCCTTTGGAAAGAGAGGAATAGTCATATTTTTAGAGATGTGGAGTGTTTAGCAGATGTTGTGGCTTGTAAGATTCAATTGGCTATTCAGGAAAACTTATCTATGGCTTGTGAAAACTTCAAGGTAGCTGGCACCCCAATATTAACTTCTTAGGATGATTGGGATATTTATCAATGATGGAAAATCCAAAGGGACATCTCTATGCCTTTGACTAAGAAAAAGTGTTCAAGACTTGATGTTACTTGGTCTACTCCACCTTGGGGTTGGATGAAAATTTACATTGATCCAGGGTAGTAAAGGGTAATTTTGAACTTCTGGGAAGTGAGAGAGTGGCTCGTGATCACAATAGTAGGTTTGTCTCGGTTGTGACCCTCCCTTTAGGTACCAAGACAAACCACTATGTTGAAGCTTATCAACCCTACATTACTATAAAAATGGAAAAGTATCAACGAATGAATATAATATAGATTAAAAGTGGTTCCCTTAATATATTTAATTGTTTAAAAGGTAAAACCCCTCTGACTTGGTCCATTAGAACAATTATTGAAGATTGTAAGTCAATGTTAAACTAGTTTATGGACAACAAGGTTACACATGATTTTCAAGAAGGCAACTTTGTGGCGGACATGTTGGCCAACTTGGGCATTGTGTCTAAATATATAGTGATGTGAAATATTAATGATAATATCGCAATAGATCTACAAATGTTAATTTAAAATAATGTTGAGACATCTTTCTCCCAGACTTATCTTGGTAATGATGGTAATTTGCATGTGAATGGGTGTTCAGACTAGGGCTTCATTAATTCAAAATTGGCTCAAGAATGTGGTGGTGTTAGGGTAAAATCACAATAGCATGTCACACTTTTATAAAGTAAAATGCTAACAACACCAAAATTGTTCAACTTCAAGGGCATACAAGTGATATTTCTGCTGAAAATTTGAATATGATGTAAACTGATGAAATGTGTAAAACTGGATGAATTTTATGCCTATAACTTATATTAAAAAAAATTAGTCAATAATTGCTATGTTTTTTTTTAATTTTTAAAGTCTATTTTTTGTTTGGTGAAAAATACTGCAAATCAAGCGGTCCACTTCCTGCCAAAAAACTATAAGTAAAAAAATGTTTGTTTCCACTAATTTCAAAATATGTTTTAGATGACATGTATAGCTAGTGCAGAAAAAAAGAAAGAAGTATTTTTGATCTATATTTTATCTTGTATAACTAATCAAAGTAGAACTTACCCAAAATTTATAGTTTTCATCTCCCACCTTCTTTCCCCTATCAAAACTACACCGAACAAAAAAAATTATATATTCTTGAAGAGGACTCTATCCTCTAGTGGTGTATATAATTTTTAGATTTTTCTTATTTAATTCAGTAATTTTTGTATTTTCCAAATCAACATCTTCTCGAAACTTAATATACCTACTTGCAGCATTTAGTAAATTTTATCAACTTTTTGTAATTGAAATGCTATTAAAAATATATATATCCTAAATTTTGATACTGAGCTCTACAAAAGGGTATTTTTAATTTTTTTATTTTTCATAGCGGAAGAAGTTACATAGAAATTTAAACTTTTGCAATTCTGCAAATTACTTAGGGTCTGGCTGCCACATGGCATGCCACATCAGATAGTTTGGCCGAGTAGGACTCAACCGAGTTGGATTTGGTTGAATCCCACTCGGTCAAACTCCCCTAGGAGTCAGAACCCATCCCGTGAGTGGGCATGTGAGCGATGTACCCCTTTGACCACATATATAATAAAGGTAGTTTTTAAGAATGTTTCAAATCTGAAAATCACTTTTATTTAAATAAGTGAAGTGTTTTGAGATCAAAAGAAGTGTTTTTGCAAAGGAATACAAAGCCAATTTTTTTCTAAAGGAGTGTGAAGGTGATCTTTTAATCAAGGAGTAGTAAAGCAAATTTTTCTTTCTATATTTTGTGCAATGAGAAATAAAAGGAATAGATCAAGGAAATATGATCACAAAAGGGATGACAAAATGAAAGGTCGTACAAAACGTAATGAAGATCAACCAGTTGATGTTGAAGAAGAACCTTTTGATGTTGAAGAAGATGCAACTCAAGTATGGGAGCAAATTGGGAGTAGTCGAGGTACAAATATTATTTCTGCAATGTAAAATTTGATGGAGATGAATGAGGATTCACTTTTCAATCAAATTACATATGAATACATGGTACCTGAAAGAATTATTAAATTGTATCTCAAAATTATGTGGAAGGAATATTTTGAGAATAAACCTATGGTGGGAAAAGCAAAAATGTTTGACAAGTTATTCAGGAAAAGGGAAATGACTCCAGTTTTGGAGTTGTTGGGTGTTGATAATAAGAAAAGAACGAGAGGTCAAGTAAAAGAAATAGTAATTGAAAATTTACAAGATGCATTGAATCTTGTTAATAAAACAAATCAAGGACCTGATTCAATTTCTAATCGTAGAGCATTGATGACTATGATTTCCAATAAGAAGTTGACACATAGAAGATAAGTTAAAGAAATTTCTAAATTACTGAATGTATCTATAAGAACTGTTCAAAGATGCATTAGGATTAGAAATATGTTATATTTCAACATTGAAAAGAACTAGGAATATTTTTCTAGACTTCCTCGAAAAGATAGAATTCTTGAAGATGTAAGAACATGTATCATTGAATATTGGATCAGGAATTCTCATGTTACTTCCCATAGAAGGTACACTCTAAAGCTGAAGAGATGAAGAGACCGGTATGAAAGTTGAACATCCAAAACATTTTATAGATGGAACTCAAAGTGAACTGCTTGAATCATTCAAGCAAGAATTTCCATATGTAAAAATAGGTCAGAGAATCTTTGATATGTTGTGCCCTTTATTTGTACACATAAATAAAGTTTGTGAAACTTGTTGTATAAATCATATTGAGTTTTATATATACTTGTAATCATATAAAAACATTATGGCAATACTTAATTAAGATGTATAGTCAAAAAATGGAAGCACTTCCATTGTAGACATGTTTAGCCTTCCGAGTAAGTGGTTTGGGGTCGTGACAAGTGCCTTGAATCTTTCTCTCTAATTTTCTCTAAGTCATATAAAAGGGAAGCTTTCTCTCTCATTTTCTCTAATTCTTCTAAGTGATACTAAGTTCTCTATCGAAGCCTATGCATCCTTGAGCAATTGAGAAACATCATCAAGCAAGAAATCAAGAAAGATTTCAAGCAAGCATTCATCCATTCAAGTATCCATTTTCATGAAGGAGATCCATTGGAGACCATTGAAGGATTGAAGCTACATAGTGCCCTTTTGGTGATCTCTCCATCCACCTTCTTCCAAGTCTATTCCAAATTCAAGAACCCATTCAAGACTTGGTGTTGGAGATCTACAAGCAAGAGATTGAAGGCATATTACCTTTCTACATTCCACATTTTGAAGCATAATTGTGAATTCAAGGATTTGAATCCACCACAAGGACTTTTTCAAGCAAGGTGAATTTATGCATTTAATTTATCCATTTCTGTAATTTCAATTACATATATTTGAGGTTAATTCCAAAACCGGGGTTTGACCAAGGCAAACCCCTCCCCCACAACAAACAATCTCCTTTTTGTTGCAGGTACAGGTATAGAATAGTTGATTTGAGACTAGATCTGGATACCCTTTTCAGCTTTCTTTTGAATGGCGTGAACATATTTTCTATCAGACCTGTGCAGGTCAGGGTCGACATTATTGGGTCAGGGTTGACATTTGTGGGTCAAGGTCAACCTTTTTCATAAGGCGACATCAGAATGGAAAACGATTTCTGGGTTTTGTTCATCTCTACGTTCCAGTTCGAGATCAACTGTCATTTTTTCTAGAAACAGTCTACAGCCCTCAGAAAATAGCATTCTTTGATCTGCAATATTTCAAGGTTAGTACATTTCTCCTATTCCTTCAATTACTGTCATATATGATTTCTATACATATAATTAACAGAATTTAAGGTATCTCCTTTGTTATTCTCCTTTTCCAAATAGTTGATTCATTTGTGCATTAGCCCTTCTTTGGGGTTGATCAACTTGGATCTCCCATTTGTGCAT
>MU223621.1:1219000-1236277 GCA_018584345.1 Thuja plicata
TAATCACACCCTTTTTCTCTCTCCTTAACTAAGTAATGTCTCTCTTATCATGATCTTAGGGTTGATAAAGACTTAAGTCCCTTGGGGGCTTGAGGGTTTCTTTATCCCTTTTGGGTCCAATAAGATTTTATTTTCTATATATTCTCCTTTACCAAGAGTTTGTGTTGAGCTCATACTCTTGCTAAAGTGGGGGCTAAATGTATAGTCAGAAAATGGAAGCACTTCCATTGTAGATGTGTTTATCCTTCCGAGTAAGTAGTTTGGGGTCATGACAAGTGCCTTGAATGGGTTCCTGATCTTGACATGGATTCTCCCCTGTTCTGTCCCTCTTTCCACTCCTATTTAGCCTGATTTCTGCATTTTGAACTACAGACTAGTGATTCTGGGCTTCAGGGTCAGGGTCGACCTTTTAGGTCTATGTCAACCTTGACCTTGACCTAGGTCAGGGTCAACCTCAAACTTGACCTAGGTCAGGGTCGACCTTGACCCTGACCTAGGTCAAGGTCAACCTCGACCTTGACCCAGGGTTCAGATCCCGGGGTCTTAGTTTTTGGAGGTCGGCCTTTGCAAAAAGTATTTCCCACTTCCGAGTCGGCTGTTTCAGGTTCTGAAGTGTTGATTCCTAAATTATATTTAATATAGGTCGTCTTTTAGGGGTAAAGGATTTAATGGGAATTTAATCCTCCTATGTAGGCCTCCTTAGAAGATTGTGCCCTAATTTCATATAAAAGGGAAGCTTTCTCTCTCATTTTCTCTAAGTCTTCTAAGTGATACTAAGTTCTCAATTGAAGCCTATGCATACTTGAGAAATTGAGAGACATCATCAAGCAAGCAATCAAGCAATATTTCAAGCAAGCATTTATCCATTCAAGTATCCATTTTCATGAAGGAGATCCATTGGAGGCCATTGAAGGATTGAAGCTACATAGTGCCCTTTTGGTGATCTCTCCACGTTCTTCCAAGCCTATTCCAAATTCAAGAACCCATTCAAGACTTGGTGTTGGAGATCTAAAAGCAAGAGATTGAAGGCATCTTACCTTTCTACATTCCACATTTTGAAGCATACTTGTGGATTCAAGGATTCGAATCTACCACAAGGACTTTTTCAAGCAAGGTGAATTTATGCATTTACTTTATCCATTTCTGCAATTTTAATTACATATATTTGAGGTTAATTCCAAAACTAGGGTTTGACCAAGGAAAACCCCTCCCCCACAACAACCAATCTCCTTTTTCTTGCAGGTATAGGAACAAAATAGTTGATTTGAGACCAGATCTGGATACCCTTTTTGGCTTTCTTTCAGACGACGCGAACAGATTTTATGTCAGACCTGTGTAGGTCAGGGTCAACATTATTGGGTCAGGGTTGACATTTGTGGGTCAAGGTAGACCTTTTTCATAAGACAACATCAAAACAGGAAAATATTTTTTGGTTTTGTTCATCTCTGCATTCCGGTTCAGGATCAACTGTTAGTTTTTCCTAAAATAGTCTACAAACCTCAAAAAACAACATTCTTTGATCTACAATATTTCAAGGTTAGTACATTTCTCCTATTCCTTCAATTACTGTCATATATCATTTTTATACATATAATTAATAGAATTTAAGGTATCTCCTTTGTTATTCTCCTTTTCCAAATAGTTGATTCATTTGTGCATTAGCCCTTCTTTGGGGTTGATCAACTTGGATCTCCCATTTGTGCATTTGGGAATAAAAGAGGAACATCTTATCTTCTCCCTAATCACAATTGCAATACACAATCAATGAAATTAAATTTAAGTTAAGGAATTAAATACAATCTAGGCACCTCAAAGAGCAATTTACACATCAACATATTTCCTATTTCAAACACTACATTTCAAGATAATTAATAATCAATCAAACCATTCTTTCTTAATACATTATACTTTTTTAATAAGCATATCTCTATTTCAATCCTCCTTTTACATTTTGGTAAGATAAGATATTTTCTTATCTTACACAAGATATGATCATTCCTGGAAGTACGACACAATTTGTGAAGTTGAGAGGAACCTCCTACAATGATATGATGAACATGCATGGAATAATAGAAATATAGAGCAGTAGTAGAACTCAAAGTGAATTTATTGATTGTGGGCCACTTCGAGGGGTAACTTCCTCTGAGAAAGATCAATACAATAAATTCATTTGTACCATCAAAGGCCTCAACACACACTTATATACTAAGTACAATCTAGACAAGTATTACTACCTATGCATGTGGGATAATAAAATATAATCACAAGACACTTTACAAAGCATATGTGTCCAACAACACTACACTAACAAAATAAACGGAAGGAACACACAGGTTCCTAACATCTCCTCTCTCTTAGAAAAAGTATTTATCCTAAAAACTTAAGGTGTAGAAATTGTTGTTGAATCTAAAGAAGGGGTTCCCATGTAGCATCTGCTAGTTGCATTCCGTGCCACTAAATCAAGACCTTAGAGATGGAGCGAGAGCAAAGCTGACGAGTGCATTGGTCAAGGATTGCCTCAGGATCCAAGATAATGGATCGTTCCTTATCCATTTTAGGTAGAGCAGTTTGTGCTCAAACATTGGTGCCAACAACTTGCTTGAGACAAGAAATGCAAAATACTGGATGAATGCAGGAAGAGGGAGGAAGTTCCAGTTTATAAGAAACTGAACCAATCTTTTGCAGAACCTTATATGGCCCATAAAATTTTGGGGCCAGCTTATGACGCCCTTTAAGCTTCAGGGAGGATTGCTTGTATGGTTGTAGACAAAGAAAAACCATATCCCCAACTTGAAATGAGTGCTCAGAATGGTGTTTATCTTCCTACTATTTCATTCAATTTTGGGCCATGTGAAGATTATCCTGTAAGGTGCAAAGAATATGATCCCTAGTGTGGAGAACTGTGTCAAGTGCCTGAACTGGTGAGCTATTGGGAGTGTAGGGAAGGAGCACTAGAGGTGCCTGACCATAGACTGCTTTATATGGAGTCATTTTAGATGCAGTGTGGTAAGAGGTATTGTACCACCATTTAGCAAGAGGAAGCCACTTGGCCCACTGATGTTTCTGTTCAGAAGTGAAGCAACGAAGATAAGTTTCCAAGCATTTGTTGACAATTTCGGTTTAACCATCAGTTTTTGGGTGATAACTTGAACTCATTTTCAGTTTGGTGCCTGTTTTATGAAACAATTCAGTCCAAAAATGACTGGTAAAATTTGCATCACATTGTGAGACAATGGAAGAAGGGAGGCCATGAAGATGGAAGATATGGTCCATGAAGAGTTGTGCAACTAAGGAGGAAGTATAGGGGTGGCTGACAGCACAAAAATGACTATATTTGGAGAGACGGTCAACCACAACCAAGATCACTCTCTTGCCACCTGATCTAGGAATCCCTTTAATGAAATCCATAGAAATATCAATCCAAATCCATGTAGGGATGGGCAAGGGTTCCAGCAATCTAGGAAGGAGGGTCATTTCACCCTTGTGGCATTGGCAAGTATCACATTTAGCCACCATCTATTGAATCATATTTTTCATTCCTTTCCAAAAGAAGTTCCACCTTGCCCGCTCATAAGTTTTGAGGAACCTAGAGTGCCCTGCGGAAGGAGAGGCATGGAGTTCATAAAAGACAGCCTGTTGCATATCTGAATTTTGAGGAAGCACTAGACGGTCCTTGTATCAGAGAGAAGCACCATCCCAAGAGTAATGTGGTACAGTAGAAGGATTATTGGCCAACTAGTGAATGATTTGAGATAAATAAGAGTCACTGACATAGCCCTACTGAGAAGATTCTAACCAATTAGGAATTAGCATAGAAATAGCTGAAAGGGAAGGTTGATATTCAAATGAGTGAGAAATAGCATCTACCACAATATTTTCCTTACCCTTCTTGTAGGTGATCTCATAATCATACCGCATGAGTTTGCTGACCCATTTATGTTGTGCAGGGGAGGATACTCATTGTTCTAGGAAGTATTTTAGACTTTGGTGATTGGTCATGATGCAAAAATGACTCCCTAGGAGGTATGGCCACCAATTCTATACAACATGCAAAATAGCCATCATTTCTTTTTCATATGTAGATAGGGATAAATTCTTACAAGAAAGGGCTTTTCTAGTGAATGAAATAGGATGGTCATCTTGAAGGAGAACAACACCCAGTCCATTGCCATAAGCGTCACTCTCAATAGTGAAGGGCTTGGAAGAATATGGCATATCAAGAATAGGTGTACTGAACATAGCTTGTTTCAGTTGTTCAAACAGATTCTCAGCAACATGGGTCCAGGTAAAAGCATCCTTTTTTAGCATAGCTATCAATGGTGTCGCAATCCTCCTGTAATTCTTGACAAACTTGTGGTAATAGCCAGTCAGCCCCAAAAAACTCCAAAGGCTCTTGAGAGTTTGAGGAAATGGGTAGTGGTAGGGCCTGGTGTTGGGCAGAATGCTGCTAGGAAGGAGCTGAATATGGTTGTCCTCTGGGCGAGAAGGTGGCAATCCCATAGGTTCAGCAAATACACATGAATACTTATCCAAAATTTGTTGTATATCTGCAGGAGTACTAGAGACCGCTGATGGCTGTGTCTTAATGGAATGGAGCTAAGCACTGACACCATGTGAATTTTTCTTAAGAAGCTTATCCATACGATGTGAACTGATGATGCTGAGAGACCCCGGCTATAAACCTTTCAAAATGTGTTGCTTCCCATTGGCTGAAAAATGCATCCAAAGCTCAGCAAAATCCCATAGAATGGGGCCAAAAGTGTGTAACCATTGGGCGCCCAAAATCACATCACATCCACCTAAGGGCAAGGAAAACATGTCAGAGCACAGGTTATAATCTCCAATAGACAGATGGACATTGCAACATTTCCCTTTGCAAGGTAAAGTTCCCCCATTGGCAATCATGACTTCAAAGCTAGAGCAGGGATGCACAAAGCAATCAACCTGTTTGGCTGTTCGGGGGTCAATGAAGTTATGAGTGCTACCAGAATCAATGAGTATAGTAAGAGAGATCTTCTTGAAGTAACTCTTGACCCACATGGTTTGTGGGGTATTGACTCCTGCCAAAGCATGGACAAATATCTCTGGTTGGGCTTCTAGCGAAGGAGGTTCAGCAAGTGGTTGTTGAGACTCAACCTCCTCATCTACTGTTTCCTGAGCATCTACATACTCTTCCAGTTCAGGTTGAGAATCCACATCCAAGAGATAGAGATTTTTATGAACACATCTGTGGCCTTGGGACCATTTCTCATCACAATTATAATAGAGCCCTTTTTTTCTCGATGGGCCCACATCTCTATTTCAGACAAGTGCTTGTTAGGAGTAGTTTTGGGAGCTAGCGTGACTTGAGGGTGTGGAGAACCCATATTTTGGAATAGAAAAAAATTGTATCTGGAACGTTGTAGAGAACTAATATTTTTCTCTGATAAATTAGCCAACCCAAGGGCTTCCATCATTGTAACAGGCTAGAACATTTTCAATTCAGATCAAAGTACATCCTTCAGACCACTAACAAAATAACTGTGGAAGAATTCATCAAACAATCCCTCGGTGTGATTAGCTAATTTTTAAAACTTTGTTTGGTATTCTCTCATTGTGCCTATTTGGTGAAGTTTAGTGAGTGCTCCTATGAAGTCATCAAAATCACTAGGGCCAAAGTGTTGCAAAAGGAGTGTGCATAATTTTGTCCAGGTTGGGTCTTCATGAGCCTTGATGTACCAACGGAACCATTAAAGAGCTTCATGTTCCAAATGAAAAGATGAAAGCAGGACTTTGTTGATATCCAGATTATTGTGCAAACTAAAATACTGCTCTTTCTGATAAATCCATCTAGTCGGACCAACACTATTGAAGCAAGGAAAATCAAGCTTTGGTCCACAAAAATTGCTAGAAGAAAACCCAGCATCTGCAGAATGGCTTTGGTTCATGGCTGAATGCTGAAGAGTGAGACCGAGAAAATTGTCATCCATATGTTGAAGTTTGGTCTTAAGGGATGCAAGTTCACCCTCCATTATTTCTTCTCCTGCATAGGTTAAAACCATATAAAAATATTTTTTTTGAAATGGGTAGAAAAATAGAAACATAAACTTTTTCAGTTAGGGAAAACTTGGATTTGGGAAAAATGTGGATGGTTAATGAGGGTTTGATGAGTGGTTGGACACTTTCTAATAAAAAGGGAAAAATAAAATGAGGGTTTTAGGGGTGGGGAGGCTAAATGGGAAGAGCGGTCCAAGAGGGACAAATGAGAAGAATTAGGAAATGAACCTTGTGGCTAGATTTACTGGCGATTGGCTGAGAATCAAAAAAGTTGGGGCAAACCCTAAAATTTGATAAATGAGGGATTTAGGGCTTTGATATGTGGAATTTGGGGTAGGGTCCTTAAGGAAGGAATTATGCAGAATGGTATTTTGGGGGTTTTGGGGAACTTTGAGAGGAAACGGGAAGAAAGAAAGGAAGCTATGGCTAAAAAATGGAAAAAAACAATTTTGAAACAATCACTCAGATACTAACAATTGAAATGAAGTACTGCAAGAACAAGAATTGTTGTAATTTGAAATGAACCCAGATGCAAAACAAAAGTATTGTAATTAACACAGCACCTGAAGGCCACGATGGAATTTTTTTTTTTTTGACAGAATTTCCACCCAGCGAGCCCAATAATGCTTTGATACCAGATGAGAGGAACCTCCTGCAACGATATGAACATGCACGAAATAAAAAAAATATAGAGAAGCAGTAGAACTCAGAATGAATCTATTGATCATGGGCCACTTCAAGGGGGTAACCTCCTTTGAGCAAGCTTAATACAATAAATTTGTCGGTACCATCAAAGGCCTCAACACACACTTATATACTAAGTACAATCTAGACAAATATTACTACCTATGCATGTGGGATAATAAAATATACTCACGGGATGACTTACAAAGCATATGCATCCAACAACACTACACTAACAAAATAAATAGAAGGAACACATAGGTTCCTAACAGAAGTCCATTCTATGTGATATACCAAATGATTTAGATGAGTTCAATGTCTAGTGTATAAAAAGTGAATGCATTGATTGTGAACCTTTGTATAAATTTCCATTGCAAATTGAGAATATTGATGTTTCAATGCCAGTTTTATGAAAGAGATTTGAATATGAGACATACCAAACCAAGACAAGAGAGTCCAATACAAAAAAAATGCATTGAAGGAGAGTGAATTACCCTACCTTGAGTTTATGAATAAATTTTGAACTATGATTCATCCACATATTCAACATTGTCATGGTGCACGATGGCAAGCTAAAAAATTTAGTGATTCCAAATATTGTTTTCAACCTAGTTGTATTCTTTCAATCATAGATTTCTATTAAAACTATACATTTTACCCTCAATAAGAGCTCCAAGCTCAATATTATCATTCTGAACAAGTTGTAATATTGTGCAAGTGACCTATAAACATGAACAATTTGATTTGGATGAGGTAAAAATTATTGATCGAAATGAACGCATTATCATCAAGGAGATTCAATTCTATATCAACGATGATAGGGTACGTGATAGGAGCTATGTGGTTCATTGTTTTGGAATATTTTTTGAAGATCTTGCGAATCGCTAGATAAATGCTTCACAAAACTAGATTTGGTCTGATGATTGTGCAGGTAAGTAGATTAGCCAATTCAATTCCAGTATATGCATAATTTTAATTTATAAATTTTATTAAAAATTATTATTTATACACGTGTGTCTACAACTTTATCATGCAGGACAATTTAAGTCTCCAAAAGCCTTTAATTGGTTAGCCATGCAACATGCGAGATGCAATGTTAAGTTTGTTTCAAACTTATTTGAAAGTGGATATGGAAAAGGAGAGTACGATGGACTAGGAGCATGTGTGAAGCATGCACTCCAACAACATGAACTTGATGGTACAAATGGTGTTCAGTGTTTGACATGTAAGTGCATTCTTCAATTTTCAGTTTCTTTAAATGGATAAGTTTCTTCTATGTAGGTAACATGATAGAGAATTCAAAGAAAATAGCTAAATGGTGTTGAACTCATTTTGCTAATCGGGACACAAAATACAATAAATGTTATTTTTGGGAAGTGAAAGGTAAAAAAATTTGAACTCAAATTATTTTAAAATATCATGAAGTACATTTCACCTTTATCACAAATTTTTATCTAACAATTTTATATTTGTAAAAGATATTGATTGATCTAATCCTTACAATTTTCAATCAATTGTTGCTATTCAAAGTTTACATCAAGTGATGACTTTGGGACACCACAAGCCACCATTGATTCAAGTAATTTAGATTAATCATGTTTTTTGTGATGACTGTGTCAAGAACAATGTAATGAGTCAATGTGAGAATATTACAAATGGATATGTTTCACAATGGGATATGAACTTGAGTAAGAAGAATGCCTCCTTATGAAGATGATGACAATGACATAGGCATTCATTATCCTAGGTATATATTCAGCTGATTATGAATGTGTTTCTGATTTATTTGTTACAGGTGCGTGCACATACATGTTACTTTATTTAATTTTAAAATTTATATCACATGATTGATGTTCAAATTTAGAGATCTTACTTATATTTTTAATTTATACAATTCACTTGTAGAGGTGATATTTTTGTTGTGGATGCAGATCCTGAGAATATAGGTGTAGATTATTATCTACTAAGATGCACAAAAGAGAAATACAAGTTACCAGAAGTAACTGTAGATGGTGATGGACAGTCATATCCAACTGGTTCAGTTGTTATTGAGGGAACCTATTATCATCAAACTAAGATCGAAAAAAATGGAGTTCAATTTATTGAATACATGGCTAGCCACAAAGTTCTACATTATAGTCACTTGGTTATAGAAAAAAAGTTGCAATTTGAGAGATTTCCAAAAAATGACATGGTAACCAAAGGTGGAGGTTTCCTATTGAATAACATCAAAAAAATTTGGAGGTAATAAAATATAGAGAGGATCCAGACTATATGTATGATGAGAATTAGGCTAAATTTATTTTTGTAGCTTGTACTTTCATATTTGAACTAGAGTTTGAACTCATATATAATTTGAACTAGGACTGGATATATATTTTTGGATCATATTTATGCTTTTATATTTTGATGGTTCATTCATTTTCTTATATAGCTATATATATTCATGATTGGTTCAATGGTTTTTTTATATATAGCTATATATGCATGATTGGTTCAATTTCTTAGATGGTTCAATGGGCTTTTCATATAGTTATATATGCATGGTTTTGGTTCAATGATTGAATTTTATATATGCATGGTTTTTGGTTCAATGGTTTAATTTTTTCAAGCATACCTATATATGTGTGTCTTAAGGGGGACCTAAGGGGTCCTAGTAGGTCCTAATGTTCCTTAACAGGTCCTAATGTGTCTTAATAGGTCCTAACCTATCTTATTAGGTAGACGTCATTTATTATATGCCACATTTTGTACAAAACAATTTCATATATACATATCTACATGTTCATTTCTGGTTATTTTATCTTTTCCATGTGTTCTATGTATGTATCATTTCCATATTATATCTTTGTCATGTGTTGTATGTATGTATTATTTTCATATTATGTATTTGTCATGCATTGTATTTATGTATATATGTTCATTTTCATATTATATATTTTCCATGTGTTGTATGTATGTATTATTTTCATACTACATCTTTTTCATGCATTGTATGTATGTTCATTTCTATATTATATCTTTGTCATGTGTAATAGACTTAATCTTTTCAAAAGCAACTACCTTGAAAATCTTTTGTCAAACCAAGGTAATAGGCATAATAGACCGCAACTGGGCTAATAGACTCCAAATTTGCATACCCTAATGATGTAGACGCAATTGGTTTGAAAACTATTAAGGTCTATAAGAGGTCTATGATTTCAAAGCTAAAGAACATTACACTAGGAACCCCCAAATGCACCATAGGCTCCAATTACATAAAATGAATGAAAATACCTACCTATTGCCTCTAGCACCTTGAATCAACTTCCAACATCATTTCACACTTTCTCCAAGACTTACCCATTGCCTCTAGTTTTTAATTGGTTTCACTTGGACAAGTAGAGCTAACAAAATAGACGGTTTAGTCCTATGATGAACGGTTTGAAAGATGCACCATTAAGCAACTTTCAACAAAGCAACAATGCAACTTTTTTGACCAACTAACATCGGGTCACCAAATGGAATCCGAGTGGAATCTCCCGGAACTAAGACATGTGCTTTTAGAACTTCCCAAGATGATCCTTGTACACTTCATAGATATCTGATATCTCTCATGAGGTACGAGATATCACTTTCCAAAAATTGCTGCCCAATTTTGCTTAGTGCACCTTGGGAACACTTCAGCCCGACATGCGTCAGAATGTTGTTGATGCTATGTGAGAGAAAAAGGGTATCCAATAGTGTTTAACTGGCTAACTGGAGTTGATGGAGCTGACATTTTTCTCCCACGACAAACAGTTTGAAAGATGCACATTGAGCAACTTTTAACTGAGCAATAATGCAGCTTTTTGCACCAACCGAGATCGGGTCGCCAAATGGAATCTAAGTGGAATCTCATATAACTGAGCCACATGCTTGTAGACCTTCCCAATATGGTCCTTTTTCACTTCAAGAATCTCTGATATATCTCACGGGGTCTGAGATATCGCTCTCAAAAAATTGCTACCCAATTTGGTTTAGTGCACCTTGGGAACACTTCGGTCTGACATCCATCAGAACATTGTTGATGCTATGTGAGTGAAAAAATTTATCTACTAGCATTTACCTGGCCAACTAGAGATGATGGAGCTGATAGTTTTCTCCCACGATGAACGGTTTGAAAGATGCACCATTGAGCAACTTTCAACTGGGAAATAGTGCAACTTTTTGCACCAACTGAGATCAAGTCGCCAAATGGAATCTGAGTGGAATCTCCAAGAATTGAGCCACATTCTTTTAGACCTTCCCAAGATGGTCCTTTTTCACTTCTTAGATCTCTAATATCTCACGAGGTCCAAGATATCACTCTCCAAAAATCGCTGCTCAATTTGGCTTAGTGAACCTTGGGAAAACTTTGGTCTAACATGCGTCACAATGTTCTTGATGCTACCCAAGAAAAAAAAAGGTATCCACTAATGTTTACCAAACCAACTAGAGCTAATGGAGTTGATAGTTTTCTCCCATGATGAACGGTTTGAAATATGAATGATTGAGAAACTTTCAACTGAGCAATAATGTGACTTTTTCCACCAACTGAGATCGGGTTGCCAAATGGAATCTAAGTGGATCTCCTAGAACCGAGCCACAATCTTGTAGAACTTCCAAAGATAGTCCTTGTACACTTCATAGATCTTTGATATCTCTCACGAGGTCTGAGATATCGCTCTCTAAAAATTGATGCCCAATTCGGCTTAGTGTACCTCAGGAATACTTCGGTCCGACATGTGCCAGAATGTTCTTGATGCTACGCAAGAGAAAAATGTATCCACTAGCATTT
Source organism: Thuja plicata (assembly GCA_018584345.1). Classification (NCBI taxonomy): domain Eukaryota; kingdom Viridiplantae; phylum Streptophyta; class Pinopsida; order Cupressales; family Cupressaceae; genus Thuja; species Thuja plicata. The sequence continues at coordinate 1,230,519 of MU223621.1, forward strand.
ACCCAGCCAATGGAGCTGATGGTTTTCTCTCATGGAAAACGGTTTGAAAGATGCACCATTGAGAAACTTTCAACTATTCAACAATGCAACTTTTTTCACCAACCAAGATTGGGTCACCAAATTGAATCCGAGTGAAATCTCCCAGAATTGAACCATGTTATTGTAGACCTTCCCAAGATGGTTCGCATACACTTCATGTATCTCTAATATCTCTCACGAGGTCCCAAATATTGCTCTCCAAAAATCACTACTCAATTTGACTTAGTGCACCTTGGAAACACTTTGGTCTGACATGCATTGGAACGTTCTTGATGCTACTATATGCGAGAAAAAAAAAGGTATCCACTAGCATTTACGCAAACAACTTGAGCTAATGGAGCTGACAATTTTCTCCCATGACAAATGGTTCCTGATGCTCTTGAATTATTAGTGGTATGTTTGAAATTTGAACTATGAAACTTGTTGATATTGTAGCGACTGATCATGTAGTGGGTGTTGATATTGTAGTGACTTCTCATCTAGTCGTTGGAGGTGAGGGGTGGTAGCCCCAAACCTCCGGCCAACGCAAAGTGCCAAAATTGTTTTTGTGCTTTTTTGGAAAAAATATTTACTTTTTCTGAAAAAGAAGACTGACATTGTAAAACCCTAAAAATGGTCGATTTTAGAGGTTTCCCTAAAACACATGTTATAAGCGGCTGAGATGCATAATGCATTGTAATGTTGGTGTACTATTTTTCTATATAATAAGAAAGGCTGGAAGGCTATGTAGGTGGATGTAGCCCAGGTTTTGTGTGAACCTTGTTAAATCTGTGTGTTATCTGTGGTTAGTATTATTCTTCTTTTGTTTATGCATATAACTATTTATTCTTATATTTTTTCGGATCTATCAAACCCTAACAATTGGTATCAGAGAAAGGTTTGTTGTTGTATATTGACAGGAATTTCATATTTTAGTGGGAGCAATGGAGGATTCCAAATTCAAGATTTAAAAATTCAACAGCCAGAATTTTCAGTTATGGAAAATGAAGATAAAGGATTATCTGTATCAAAAGGATTTATGGAAACCATTGGAAGGATCGATCAAGAAACCCATTACTATGTCTCAGAATGACTCAGAGATCATAGAAGGAAGGCACTGGGATCTATTCAACTGTGCCTTGCACCATCTATAACATTCAACATATCAAAGGAAAAAATGGTTGTAGATATGATGGAGACATTGGCTAAGCTATACGAGAAACCCTCAGCTTCAAATAAGGGATTTCTTATGAATCATTTGTTTAATATTAAAATGGGTGAGGGAGGATCTATAGAGAATCATTTAAATGAATTTAATACAGTCACCAGTTAATTTTCATCCATACAAATTTCATTTGATGAAGAGGTTAGGTCTCTCTTAATTTTATGTTCTTTTCCAGAAAGCTAGAATAGCTTGGTTATGGTTGTAAGCAACTCTATCTCTGGTTCAAACACTTTGAAATTTTATGAAGTTGTTGGTGTTATCCTAAGAAAGGAAATGCAATGGAAAAGCACAGGGGAAACTTCAACCTTGCCAGGTTTCACTTTAAACATGGAGAATATAGGAAGAACAAGTGAAAGAGGAAAAGGCCCTTCACATGAAAAATCACGAGGGAAGTCAAAGAAAGGACATTCTCAATCAAAAGAAAAGAAATATTTCTAGTACTGTGTAAATCCTGGTCACCTAAATAAAGACTGTTGGTCTCAGAAGAAAAAAACAAGGAGACGGAAATGAAGATGACAGTAAGGAAGCTAATGTTGCAAGTAATACTTTACAAGATGCTTTAATCTTATGTTTGGATAATGTTAATTATTCCTGGGTAATTGATTTTGGGGATTCATCCCATGCTACACCCCATAGAAAATATTTTCAATATTATGTTCAAGTTGATTTTGGACAGGTATATTTGGGTGATGATGAGCCCTGTCCTATTGTTGAGAAAGGGAAAATAAAGATCAAGTTACCAAATGGAAATGACTGGATACTACAGGAGGTAAGGCATGTCCCTAATTTAAGAAGAAATTTAATTTTTGCAGGACAATTGGGTAGTGAAGGCTACATAGTCATGTTTACAGACAATTTCTAGAAGGTCACTAAAGGTTCATTAGTAGTAGCTAAAGGTGTGAAGATAGGCACATTATATCTTTGTACTGGTCACTTATTCTACCTTAGTTGCTACTAATAATGTTAATGCATAGAAAGCTACTATAGATGTTGCAAGAAACGATTCAAAAATGTGGCACCATAGGATTGGGCACATGAGTGAGAAAGGGATGAAAATCCTTCACTCTAAAAATCTGTTGCAAGGATTGAAAAATATCAATTTAGAGTTCTATGAAAACTATGTTTATGGTAAACATAAAAGAGTCATATTTATCAGAGTTAGGAAAGAAAAGAAGAGTAAGAAGTTAGAGCTAGTGCATTCGCATATATGGGGACTGTCTCAGGTATCATCTCTTAGTGGCTCTCATTATTATGTTATTTTTATAGATGATTCAACTAGGAAAACATGTGTATATTTTGTGAAACAAAAATATCATGTTTTTGAAACATTTAAGAAATGGAAAGATTTGGTTGAGAATGAGACAGGAAAGAAGTTGAATTATCTCAGATGTGATAATGGAGGTGATTATTGCAGCACAGCCTTTGAAGATTACTATTCTATCAATGAAATTTGAAGGCAAAAGATAGTTCTAGGAGCCCCACAAGAAAATGGTGTGTCAGAAAGAATGAAGAGGACAATCATGGAACATGTAAGGAGCATGAGATTGCATGCTAGACTGCCCCTTCATTTCTGGGTAGATTTTGTTAACAACGCAGTTTATTTGATAAACAGAGGACCTTCAGCCCCTTTGGATGGTGGTATTCCAGAGGAAGCATGGACTGGTAAAAAGGTAAATTATTCATTTCTAAAAACTTTTGGTTGTGAAGGATCTGTCCATGTTGATAAAGAAAATAGAACCAAGCTTGATGCTAAAACTCAAAAATGTACCTTCATTGGATATATATGGAGTATATGACTATGGTTATCGGTTATGGGATTTTGAAAATATTAAAATAATTAGAAGTAGAGATGTTATATTCAATGAGAAGGTCATGTATAAAGAATAGCTATAGGAAAAGAAGCATGAACAGGTCAAACAAGAATATGTGGTGTTGATTGAGACTCCTAAAAATGAAACACCACTGGTACCTAATTCTTAGCAACAAAAGGTTATCCCACAAACTCCTGTAAGTGTTAGATGTTCTACAAGGTAAAGTAGACCTCTTGAAAGTTTTTCTCCTTCTTTGTATGAACCATTTTATTGACTATTTCTGGTGAACCAAAAGAATATGAAGAAGCAATGTAGGTGGATGCCAAAAAATAGTGGAAGTTGGGCATGAAAGAGGAGATGGACTCCTTGTTGAAAAATAAGACTTGGGACTTAGTCCCTTTACCTGAAGGAAAAACAGCCTTGCCAAACAAATGGGTTTATAGGCTGAAGGAGGAAGATGGACAAAATAAAAAGTATAAGGCTAGACTTGTGGTAAAAGGTTTTGCACAAAAAAAGGGTATAGATTTTGATGAAATATTCTCCCCTATTGTAAAAATGACTTCAATTAGAACTGTACTAAGTCGTGTGGCTTCATATGACTTGCATATTGAACAACTAGATGTCAAAACAACTTTTCTCTATGGAGATTTGGAGGAGGAAATTTACATGCAGCAACCAGAGGGATATGAGGTCAAGGGTAAGGAGAATTTAGTGTGCAGGTTAAGGAAGAGTCTTTATGGACTAAAGCAGGCACCCCGCTAATGGTATTTAAAATTTGATAGTTTCATAGCTGAATAAGGTTACCATAGATGTCATTCTGATAACTGTGTATATTTTAAGAGATTGGATAATAGGAGTTACATTATACTGTTACTCTATGTTGATGACATGCTTGTTGCTAGGTCCAATATGCAATAAATAAATAAACTTAAACAGAAATTAGCAAGGTCATTTTCTATGAAGGATTTGGGTGTTGCTAAGCAAATCATTGGTATGAGGATTACACGGGACAGGAAAAATAGAACCTTGAATTTGTCCCAAAGTGAGTATATAAAGAAGGTGTTGAAAAGATTTAATATGCAAGATGCAAAAGCAGTCAGTACACCTTTGGCTATGCAAGATGCAAAAGCAGTCAGTACACCTTTGGCTAGTCATTTCAAATTGACTAAGGAAATGTTCCCAAAGGCACAAGAAGAGGTAGATAAAATGTCTAACATCTCGTATTCATCAGCTGTTGGCAGTATGATGTATGCAATGGTATGCACATGGCCAAATATTTCTCATGCAGTGGGATTTTTCAAGAGGTATATGAGAAATATGGGTATGGAACATTGGAATGTTGTCAAATGGATTCTTTGATATTTGAGAGGTACTACTACAAAGGCATTATGTTTAATAGGATCCAGTTCTGCTCTGAGTGGATTTTTTTACTCTGATCTAGCAGGAGATATTGATACAAGGAGGAGTACTACAGGGTATGTTTTCACTATAGGGGGTACTGAAGTCAGTTGGATTTCTAGATTTCAGAAGGTCAATGTACTTTCAACCACTAAAGCTGAGTATGTAGCTGCTATGGAAGCTAGCAAGGAGATAATTTGGTTACAATGTTTTCATGAGGAATTGGGTCAGAAGCAGGAAGATCGCCCATTGTACAGTGATAGAAAGGGTTCCATTCATCTTGCAAATAATTTTGTTTTTTATTCAAGGACAAATAACATACAGCTCAGGTACCATTTCATAAGATCTATTTTGGAGGATGGCCAATTATGACTTGAAAAGATTCACACAAGTGACAATCCTGCAGACATGTTCACGAAGGCAGTCCCCAAGGAGAAGTCAGTTTCTTGCTCAGCTTCTATTGGGATTATTGACTGATGATCATGGAGTTAATACACATCAATGTCTTTTATCCAGTGGTAGTTGCACATACTACATTATCGTCTCGTTTTAGTCTCCAAGTGGGATATTGTTTGGTGTGGAGCCTGATCAGTCTCCAAGTGGGAGATTGTTGATATTGTGGCCACTAAGCTCTAAAATGCATGTTATAAGAGGCTAAGATGCATAATGCATTGTAATGTTGGTGTACTATTTTGATGGATAATAAGAAAGTTTGGACGGATATGTAGGTGGATGTAGCCCAGGTTTTGGGTGAACCACATTAAATTTGTATATTATCTGTGTTTAGTATTATTCTTCTTTTGTTTTTGCATATAATTGTTTATTCTTATATTGTTCTGGATCTATCAAACCCTAACAAAACTAATCGTGATTAAGCCATTCAACACTCTACTAAAATTCAATTATTTTTAATATTCAGCCACCCCTCCCAACAACCCCAAAAATCAAACTTTTTAAGTCTTCTGAAAACCCAACTACATTACCATACACAATACATGTTATGTGCCTCAATACACATATATGAACAATATATTATGAATAAATATTGTTACCACCTGAATTTGGTCTATCAAAACTATGGACCCTATTTTCCCTAAGTGTGATCATACCCTCGATTTATGTCCAAACGACCCTGTTACTGCTTGGCATAATTCCTTTAAATCAATTTAATATCCTAGGTATTTTTATCACTGATTTATATTAACTATTATAGCCATACAATTCAAATCAATTTTGACCAATCAAATCAAAGCAAAATCAAACATGGCTATAGTATTTAATTATAAAGGAATTAAATAAATCCCTAA
>MU223621.1:1287133-1299382 GCA_018584345.1 Thuja plicata
TTTCTCCTTGATTGTAATTGGGGAATGGTTTATTAAATGCTGTGTGATCTTCATTTGTAGTGTGTCCATCCACCTTGATCTTACCCCCTTCAATGAGGTCCTGGATAACATGCTTGAGCTTGAGACATTTATTTGTCTTGTGTCCCTTGTTTTTGTGGAAGGCACAATAAGAGTTATCATCCCACCATATAGGTTTGACCATTGGTTCCCAAGGTTTAGAATCAGGAATCATAAGGACTTTTTTATCCACCAATGTCTTTAAGACGGTCTCAAGAGGTTCTCCCAAAGGTGTGAATGTTCTTTGGGGTTTTGAATTCCGTGTTTGTCCCTTGTCACTATCATTGTTGGCTTTGGGAATGGGAGGTGTTATTTTAGCCTCCTTGCTTGCTTGCATACCATTGGGAAGATTGAATGCTTCGGTTTAAGAATTAATGTTGGAAGCATCAACCACTCCGTCATTAACAACATTTTTGTTTTGTTTCCACCATTTAGGCTTGGAGTTGGAGCTACTGCCTTTGTTTTCATTTTGAAGGGTGATCTCCCCCTTTTTTACCATGACCTCTTCGATATGGAGAGAATTCTTAATCATCCTATCAAAGCTAGGAGAATCTTGCATTTGTAGAGCATAGCTCAATTCAAGTATGAGATTATTAACAAAGATCTCCATCTTTTCCATTTCAGGGATGACTCTTGAATATCGTGCAAAGATCTTCCTCCATCTTTGTAGGAAGTGAGTAAAGGATTCCCCTATTTTCTACTTGGTGTTACATAGATTCATCATGGTGACGTCATGCTAGATGTTGTAGGAGTAATGTTGAATGAACCGTTGCATCAACTCCTCAAATGTTTTGACTTTAGGATTCAATTTTGAAAACCACTCCATGGCATTTCCTCCTAAACTTCCTGGAAATAGTCACATGAGGTAAGTGGGTTCATGCATATAATCAATGCTAAGAGCACAAAATTCTCTCACATGGTCATGTGGATCGGTTTCCCCTGTGTATTTGTCATATTTTGGTCTTGCCACATTAGGAGGAAAGGAGACCATAGTGATACTCTTATCGAAAGGAAATGGACAAATGGCGTCCAAAGAGTATTTTGTTTTTGGTTTATCCTTCTCTTGTTTGACATTTGTGAGCTCAGTTTACATTTGATTGAGCTGTTTGGTAAGGATAGATATGGGGTTTGGTACATCCTTTTCTTTGAGATCATTCACATCGTAATCCTAGGTAGTTTGATACCCGTGGATGCTAAATGGAGGAAGTATTTTTCTTTGTCATCTCCAATTATCCGTTCCAACAGCTTGTGGACTCTTTTGCTTTGCTTAAGCTTCTCGTATTCATCTTCGGGGATTTCTTCATCACTATCTGATCCAAACGGATTATGTTCAAACTTGGGTCTTTCTTCCTCTTCTGTGCCTATGGATTGTGTTTGTTTTCCATCGTCAGAACCCTCAAAAGCCTTACTCCAATCCTTAGTGTTGCTACCCATTTGAGGTGAATCAAGATCAAATAGGGAATTGTGAGAAGTTTCTCCTTGAAAGTGTGATGTTTTAGGAGGTACTTTGGATCCTTCGGTTGTGTACTTGTTGCATCTTGTGTTAACCATGAAGTTTGTTTCTCAACTTCGTCAACGTTTCCCAATAGTGCTACTAAGGATTTCAGATCTTTCAAGTGGGTGTGTCTAGGTAGAAGTCATTGTTTTTTTGTCAGTGGATGTAAATGATTCCAGTGTCAGAGGGTTAGAATGCCCTGATAGTGAGCTGGGAATCAAGTTGTAGATAGAGAATGGGTAGACCACACGTATTGAACTGATCGTGAGAGACTGACTCAGCATGCAAGGTAGACGCTTCAAAATTTTTTGAAAATAATAGAATGGAGACTAGAAGAGACAACAGGGACCAGCTAAAGAGAAAAAAGGGTACCTAAAACAACTGAGACTTCCTAGGAAAGGCTGTTAGAAATTCCCACTGTCTAGGATGCGAGCTCCCAGATACGATCCTCTGACGGAACCAGATATGATCCTAAACCCTGGATACGATCCTAAAAACTAGATACAACTATATGCTTGACCAAATATGATCTAACACACCAGATGTGATCCTAAATATAGGATACGACTCAGGAAAAATAGGATGCAATTTTATGATGGTTTTGTCAGTTTTGGTCTATTTTGAAAAATTTTCTTTTGAGGAACGTGAATTTGTTTGTCTTCAAATTGCATCAAGAGGATTTGTAGGGCGTAAAAAATACTTGTACTTCAGGGCATGAAATTTATTGATTGTTTTTTAGGAGCTTTATCTTTTTAGTAATCTTTTTGACACGTCAAACAATTTTGCATTGTTAAAGGGATGGATCAAACACACATCTTTTCCTATTCTCTAGGTGGAGGATGAAAATCTTTGCTTGTTGACTTAGGCACACACTCAAATGCTAATCAAAATATAGCCATCACCAAGCACGCAATGGCTCCATTCATGATGTTGTATTAGCCGACTCCAAATGCAAGTGAGGGCACGATATGATAAGTGTCTTGGGGCAATTAATTTTTTCCTTACACAAAGATTATCACCCTTTTGGGGATGAATCAAGAATTCTTTCAGTTGAATGTGTTGTAGATTATTAGGCAATCTATTTGAAACTATCCCCCATATAATTGCACAAGGAAAAATTGAGGCGTATAGCCCTATGAGTACCTGAATATATATAGTCTCGCAAGCAAGATTCAAGCGGCTCCGCTCTATATATACCCCGATATGTTCAAGGAATGATGTCAAAATTCCAAGAACAAAACCAGTTCCATCTTTCGAGGCTTTGGCCTACAAGGAAGCAACTATTTATAGTGAGTTAGCAGGGTTAGCGTAAGACCTGTCCTCACTAGGGTCATTCCCAGGAGATTTTTTGCTCAACCGGCAGGCCCTCTTTTGTTAAAAAGATCGGTAACTAGGATTGACGAGCTTAGGAGTTCTAGATTTCTGATTCTTCAAAAGAAGAAGAGCATACTCTCCTAGTCCATGTCGTTTTCTCCTCAAACACTTTAAAACAAAGTTCTTTTCCTCCAAGATATGTTGAGCTTGTTTTAATGATTCCTATTTTAAAGAAAATAGAAAGGGAAAGTTTGTTTTGTCCAATTGCCACAATGATTTAATGCTTTGTTTTGTTCAATTACTGATTTCCAAAAGTAATTATACGATGTGTTTGTTCATTAGGCCCACATATTTAGTGCTTTCTGTTGTTCAATTACTTTTCCAAATTGAATTAAATGATGTGTTTGTTGTTCATGTACTCCCAATTTCATCACAAATGATAAGACAACGTCCAATTTTCTGATTTTCCTCAAGAGAAAAAGAGCATATTATCTGATTGTCTTAGCAAATCTGAGAAATGGTTTTTAAGTTTTGGAAAAGAAAGTAAACAGAAGTCAAGACAGAAGGGGTTTGGTAACCTGTAACAACCACATTAGTATCCTTTTAGTCCACCTTCACAAAACCTACCAAATATGCCCTGCAAACACTTGTTAAGCTACAAAATATAGAAAGCACAACTTGCCAAACTTGTTAAGATTATAAAAATCAAATGGACAAGCTTTAAAACCAGATACGACCCTAAATTCTTACCAGATGCGATGTAGTATCTAAGATACGATCCTATTCTCCGGATACGAGCCCTTGCTGACCAAACATGATCCAAAACCAGATACGATCCAGGAAATCCTGGATGTGATCCAGAAATTACGCGGTGCGACGACGTATCCGGGATGAGAGCCTGCAAGATTATATGTGATTCTGTGACAGAATCCCGAGTCTACAAATTGCCAAAAAAGTGTTAGAAGATGAGGCCAAAATGAAAATTGAGCCCCACGGTGGGCGCCAAAAATGTGCGTGTGTATTCGAGAACCTGTTGAAAAACACAAACACTCAATAGGTCATTATATTAGTCCAAAAGGGTTAGAAAATCATGCAAAACCCACTAAAACTGACCTATTGCCTTCTAACTAGAAAGAGTGTAATTCATAACATACTAGCCCTCAGAATATGCTATAAATCAATAACCAATACTATTCTAGCATGAAGGATTTAATTCAAATTTAAGCTAAAAAGATGAAAAAGCATGTAATCTAGCTCTAAAAGATGAAACTAAAACAATGAACTAGCATGAGATAAAGAGTGGAATATGACTCTAATATTAATTCAACAGCATAACAATGTATTTTTGATCTAAAGTGAAGGCTTATTTGCTCTCAAAATAGGCTTCTATTTATAGAATAATGGGAGAGAGAGAGAGAGGGGGGGACAAGGTTCATTTATGAATTAAGAGACTCATAAATGAATATGTAAGAGCCATTAATTCCCAAGGCATTAATAAGGCATGAGAGAGACATAGGCTTAAGGTCTTCATTTTAATGAAGGCATTAATAAAAGCCTTAAAGAGGCAAGGGAGGATGTAAGAGGATGGCTTGAGAAAATGGACTTTAAAAAAGTCCAGCTTGAGAAAGTGGACTTTCTCAAGTGGGTTGAGTTGTTAAGTATTCCTTAAAGGAATGTGACAACATTAGGCGGTGGGTTATAGTAGAATTTAGGATTAGGATTATATTAGCATGGGTGAATGGGTTGAGAAGGGTTAGAACCCAGGGTAGAAGTGGTTGAGATAGGTTAGGTTGGGGTTTAGGGGAATATTAATAAGTGAATTAAACTTATTCAATTCATTTAAAAATATAAGAATTAATTATTTAAACAATTTAATTGCTTTTTAATAATTAGGGGACTATAGCCATTTTAATTAAATTAAATAGGCTAGGGGAATGGGTTCATTGCAAGTGGGTATTTGATTTTGGGATTTATTTAATTCCTTTATAATTAAATACTATAGCCATGTTTGATTTTTGATTTGATTTGATTGGTCGAAATTGATTTGAATTACATGGCTATAATAGTTAATATAAATCAGTGATAAAAATCACCTAGGATATTAAATTGATTTAAAGAATTATGCCAAGCAGTAACAGGGTCATTTGGACATAATTGAGGGTATGATCACACTTAGGGAAAATAGGGTCCATAGTTGTAATAGACCAAATTCAGGTGGTTACAACAGAAGCACTGATAAATATGCTCCCCAGTGAGGTAAGTATCACGGCCCTTGTAGACTCCTTTTTTCTCATTGATTGCAAATCTTCAGAAATTAAGAAGAAGATATTAGATAGCTCAGATCTAAAATTTAAACATGAAGCTTTCTATGTTTCGAACTGGAAACCTTTATTTAACCCACTATACCTTGAGGATTTCAAAGTAGAAAAAGTAGTTTTACTTAAAAATTTACCAATAGAACTCTCAAATGCAGAATCTGTTAGTATTATTGGCAATAGTATAGGCAAATTTATTAGATTTAGTAAAGATACACCAAATAAAATAGAAAAAACAATTATAGTTAAAATGAGCATACATAGGAATTTCATTCCTCATATGCATCTAGAGTTCAACTCTAACTCAATTATTATCAATCCAGTGATTATTGAAAACTTCATTGAATCAAAGCAGATTTATAAGGGTCCTATTAACCTTTTAAACAATAGCCTAGATGTAAACATTAAATTCTTATCAGATAGAGGGGGATTCTTCTTTATAGATATAGAGAAGGACAATCCTAAAGTTCTATCTCCTCTGCCCATCTCTATACCCCCTTATGAGCATTCAACTAAAACTAATAACACTAGCAATCAAGTAATGAATGCGGAGGCATCTCCTCAAAAGACTCTGGATTGTGCCTCCCCTCCCAGAATTCTATATGAAAATAATATAGTCAGTGGATCTCAGAAACTAGACCAGTTGGGAGATACCCCTGTTTCTGAATTTGAGGTAAATCTTCCAGAACAAATAGAGATTATGCAACCCCATGAAAATACAGCTCAATCTGAGGAATACTTACTATATAATCAACCTTAGAACCCTCCACAATTATCTCCCTCTAAGGACGATAAATGCTTTGAGGAAGTGAATATCATATCAGATTACATTGATGGGTCCCTTACAGATGAACTCTTAGATCTTTTTATTAGTGAAATATGCGATGAAGAAGAGTTGAAATATTAAAAGGAGGTCTTGATTCAGGAGATTCTGGCTCTCAGAAATCCCAGAGGAGATAGTGATCCAATTGAGATCCATCAAGCTGAAATGGAGTCACATAAGACAACCCCTCCCATTAACCTTGAGAATGGCATAGAATCTTTTGAAAAAGCATCCTTAGAAGCTGAAGGAGACATCATAGAAATAGATATAGAATATGGGGATGCAGCTGTAACAAATCTCCCTGCCACATCCGTACCCTCTAGAGATAATGCAGAAAATAACACTGATAATGCTGAGGGTCTTTTTGGCATCACAAATGATGACAAACAACTGGGAATAGCTTCCAATATGGCTGGCTTATCCTCCCCCAAAATTGACAAAATTAAGAAGAAAAGGGGAAGGAAATCCTGCATAGAACTTAGAACTGTAGCCGACAATGCGGAAAATCAAATGAAAATTTCTAACATTCTGAACGGTGGGAAGGGGAAGTGCCTTCCCAAGGAGCAATGAGAGTGACTACCTGGAATGTTAGGGGCCTAAACACCCCTAACAAACAAAGACTAATTAAAATATATTTAAAAAATTTTGATTCTGATATTATAATGCTACAAGAAACTAAGCTAGATAATGATGAAGGAAAGAAATTAAGTAACAAACTCGGCCTATGGAGAGCAGATTTTGTACCTACTTTAGGTGCATCAAGAGGCCTAGTAGCCTTGTGGGACCCCCAAAAAATTTCCTCATCAGTCATGTCCAGCAGTAGTAACTGGATGGCTATGAGGATCAATAGTCTCAAATCAAACCTGAGATTCATCTTGATCAACATTTATGGGCCTGTACAAAATATAGAAAAAAGAAGGGTGTGGCAGGAAGTCCAAACCCTCCTTCAATTAAATAAAGAAGAGACATTCATCTTAGGTGGGGATTTTAACGCTATATTGAATATTAACAAAAAATTTGGTGGTTCCAACTACATCTCACAATCTCAAAAGGACTTTATCCAATGGGTCTCAAACAACAACTTGATTAGCATTGAAACCATCAATGGAACCTTCACTTGGAATAACAGAAGGTTAGGCTTTAGTCATATTGTGGAAAAACTAGATAGATTTTTTGTTTCAGGAGATACGAGGAACCAAATTTTATCAACAGAAATTCTCCCAGATGTGGGTTCAGATCATTTCCCAATTAGACTAACTATTACCGAAGACTGTAAGCCCATTAGAAACCCGTTCAAATTTGAATTTATGTGGTTCCAGGATCCGGATCTCATTAATATTTTGGAACAATGGTGGAACTAGACAACACTGGAAGGATCCAAAATGTATAGCTTAATTACCAAACTTAAATTCATTAAAAATAAAGTCTTGGAATGGAACAAGAATAAATTCAACAATATCTTTGAAGAAAAATTACGTATAGAATAGGATATAGAGAGCCTAAATAATTTAGTCATTACCCATGGTATGGATGAAGAGAGCTATCTTAAAGAAAAGGAACTCATGTCTAAATATAATGCAATCTTACTTAAGGAAGAAATATTTTGGAAGCAGAAATCCAGGGAAACCTGGCTAAAAGAAGGAGATAATAATATTCACAAGACAACCAATATTAAAAGAAATATTAACAGGATAACTAAGATTAAGGACGATATGGGGAAACTATCGGAAGACCCCAAAGTCATCGTAGACCGAACTACTAACTATTTTAATTCTCTTCTTAATAACCTCGAAGCAGTTAATCATCAAGATAAATTGGAAATGCTTAAGGCTATTCCTAAGTTAATTTTGGATGAAGATAATATCATGACGAACAACAAATTCACATTGGAAGAAGTCAAGTCTGCCTTATTCCAAATGCAATATGACAAAGCCCCAGGCCCAGATGGCTTTCAGGCTGGTTTCTTCCAGAAGTGTTGGCACTTTATGGGAAATAACATTTGGCAAGCTATGGAAGCTACCAGGAACTCTGGTGTTATCCTATCGGAAATCAACAATACTTTTTTCTCTCTTATTCCCAATAAAAATGACTGTATTGACCTAGGATATTTTTTCCCTATCCCTCTTTGTAACACTATATATAAGATATTATCAAAATGTATAGCAAATAGACTTAAAACTCTTCTCCCGATCCTAATCTCAGAAGAACAAACTGGTTTTGTAGCTAAGAGGTCGATCCTTGATGGCATTATCATCGCCCAAGAACTCGTTCATACTACCCAAGTGACCAAGGAACCAAGTATGTTTGTTAAAATTAATATCCAAAAGGCTTATGATAAGGTGGACTGGAGATTCTTGTGTAAATGCTTGGAAGCTTTTGGCTTCTCCAAGCATTGGATCAACCTTATATTTATATGTATTTCAACCCCCAAGATCTTGGTCCTCGTCAACGGTACCCCAGAAGTTTTTTTTGGAATTTCACGAGGTATCAGACAAGGTGACCCATTATCGCCCTTCCTTTATGTTATTATGGCTGAAGCGCTGGGGAGAACTTTAACCAAGAAACAATCAGAAGGCAAGATTATAGGCCTACGATCCGTAGACAATATCCCATTCGTTACTCACTAGCAATTTGCAGACGATACTATTCTGCCAGGATTAGCAAATTGCACCAAGGCCAAGGCCTTCAAAGAAGTCCTTAACTCATATATGAAGACTTCTGGCCAACAAGTCAACTCTCTTAAATTGGAAATCTTCTTTTTAAATACTTCACCTGATCTGGAAAAGAAAATCTGTGATACCCTTGGTTACCAACGGGGTTCTTTTCCATGCAAATACCTAGGGATAGAATTGGATAAGGGACAACATTCATCCAAACTTTGGCAAAAATTTCTAGCAAAGGTATAGGATAAGAAGAGCTCTTGGAAAGGTAAGTGGCTTACTAAGCCAGGGAGAACCATTATGATTAAATCAGTCATGTCTGCTATACCAACCTATCATATGTCTATTTTACCCCTCCCTTCTAACATTAAGCACGATCTAGATAAGATGATGCGAGATTTTTATTGGCAAGGTTCAAATGATGACAATAAAATGGCCTTAATCAAATGGGATAACTTATGCAACCCTATAGCTATGGGGGGTCTTGGGTTCAAGAACCTTATTTGGCAAAATCGAGCCCTTGGTGCAAAACTTGTGTGGAGACTTTTTAAGGAGCCCAACTCTAAGTGGGCTTCAATTCTTCTCCACAAATACGTCCCAGAGGTAGACCCCATTAATATCTTTAGAGCCCAATCTCATGTCAAGGGATCATGTATCTGGAACTTTGTTAAGGACTCTATAGGCATAATCAGCAAACACCTCACATGGGATATAGGTCTTGGGAATCACGCGTTATTTTGGGAAGATTCTTCGGCATATTTCCCCACACTTAACAAAGAGGGATTTTCACCTATCTTCATTGAATTTTGCAAAGAAACAATTGGTACTTACCTTAAGGATTATATTAATCTTAGCATCGAATATGTTACAGACTTAACCTCTAGAAGATTACCTTATAATCAAGAAATTCAAAAGTTATTTAATATTTTAAAATAAGAAATATCACTATTAAAAACTGGCCAGACACCCTCTTATGCGTTGGCTCTAATAATGGAGAGTATTCAGTTAAAGATGGTTATAAATCCATTATTCAAGAAGAAAAAATGGACAACTTAGACATTCGCCTTAATCTATGCTGGAACAAAGCCTGTCTTCCTAAGGCAGGAATGTTTTTTTGGGCTGCTCTGCAAGATAGAATCTTAACATCAGATAGGTTACGTAAGATAGGCTTTGCGGGTCTGATGAGGTGTCCCTTATGTGAAAGATAGGAAGAGGATGTGAATCATCTTCTGTTAAACTGCTCCTTCACTCAAAATTGTTGGAAATGGCTTCAACAATCCCTAGATTGGAAGTCAGCTCTTTCTTCCGATCTACTGAGCCTCCTAAAAGCTTGGCCAACTCTATATAAAGATAATCTTTATAAAGATATTTGGATTATTTCCCCATCCATCTTAGCGTGGGAGGTATGGAAAGAACGCAATCGGAGGATTTTTATGAATCAGAAATTAGAATGGAAAAGCATCACTAATAAAATTGAAGCTTTAATTACAAAAAAGATTAACAGAAAACTTCGTGATACCACTTGCTATGAAGATTCATTCAGATCCTAGGATAATAAGATTATACATAAATGGCCCTCATTAATCATAGCAAATCTCTTTGGTAGAGGAGGTGCAAAGGCAAAAGCTGACAGAGCCAATTGCTCCTGGGTCCCTCCCGAGGAGGGTTGGGTAAAGCTGAATTTTGATGGAGCTTCCAAAGGGAACCCCGGAGAGGTGGGCATAGGTGGTATCATTAGGAATTACAAGGGAGAATTAATTTCTAAATTTTCCCATCCCATCAAGCCTACTACGAATAACATGGCTGAATGCCTTGTTGCTCTAGAAGGCCTCAAAATCTGCAAAAATCTCAACTTTTCAAAGCTTGTTATCGAAGGGGATCCCCAAATCATCGTTAACGCCATACGCACTAAAAATACACCTAACTGGATTATTAATTCTAAGATAGAGGAAATTAATCTCATCCTTGAATCCTTTTGTGAGGTGATTGTCAAGCACACATACCGGGAGGGTAATACTGAAGCAGACACTTTAGCTAATCTTGGAGCCAGCGGTAATCACATTATGGAATAAAGTACACTAGCTCCCTTCCCGAGCTCAAATTTTGGTATATATATATATATATATATATATAACCTATTCTGAGGTCTATAAGGTATTATATATATCTATGTATACTTTGAGATACTTATGGGGGTATATAAATAAATGTCTATATATATATCTAATATATATTCATAGACTTACTTATATACCCTCATGGATATCTTCATTTATACACACATTTGGTATATATATATCTATACATATAGCAAATGTTTGTATAATGGCTTTTTTTGGCAGTCTGTCTTTACCTTGTTTTTCCTTGGGCTTCCATTAGCTTGCAGGTATCTCTTGGTATACGTTATAAGCCTTTAGAGGAGAAGTGTATGCATTCTAAAGGATTACCTGCCTTTCTACCCATTATCTTTAATCATTACTATGAATTAGTGTTGGCACTCTGCATAGCTAATTACAATATATTTTTTGAGCTGCAAATTTATATATATAATAATGGATTGGTGAAACTTGTTTGTCACCAAGTGCTGGTACATGGTATAATTATCCCAGTGGCAGGGATGATCTAGCACTTGTTACTAGCTTACCTTCAACAATGAAGGACTTTGGGGATAGCATCCCTTTGACTTTGGTTGTCTCGTAATCATTAATTGTTACTTCAGTCCGCTCACATGTGAACCTAGCTGCCTTCCCTTCTTTGTGATGCTCCTATCACATGGGATCCTCCTTCTAGTATGTGCTAGACTTTTCTGCAGCCTTCCACCCTCTTCCAATAGCTTTTTAAGTGTTTTTCTTTCCTTACTCACCTTTTATCCTTTCAGCGTGTGCTCTAAGATTTATCGTGGAGACTAAATTGAAGACATTCAACTCGGGCGGTTTCAGAGAAATGGCCTTTAGGGGCCCTATTACACCAGAATGATGGAACCAAATCCTGCTTTCGCTTCCTAATTTGGTTAGGAGGGCCTGGAGAAAGCATTAGGTGAGCATGCATTTAATAACTTATGATCAGCAGTTCAATACTATGTATAGTTTTTATATTGGTTTTCAAAAGCATGATTACCTCTGTGGTCGAGCTCGGCCTGTTTCATTAGTTAATAATTCTATCTTCGGTTGACTGGATGTATATCTATGAATACAGAGTCTAGGCATGTATTGGATGCATATATATGCTTCTTTATGCTTAGCAGATATATATAAATGTATACATACTGATCTATGTATACATCTATATATATAGTTCTGATGATGTCAGCCATATACTTATAAACATGTAGGTAGTCATTCTCTTATATGTAGCAGTTTCGATGTAGACAGCCATATTCTTATATATATGTATATATATATTTTTGGTTTTTATATATATAGATACATATATATTTACTTTCTAATGATTGTTTATCTAGACTTTATATGACAGCCTAATTTATATCAATATATATTGCACACAAATATATACTGATAAATATAAAGCTTCAAACATGGGTTTTTTCATATATATACATGTTTGCAAATATTTATTTGTTTATAG
>MU223621.1:1303960-1329636 GCA_018584345.1 Thuja plicata
TTTAATATGAATTTAGCATCAGAAGTCCTACAATGAGTCGGGGAGCTGTTGATCATAAAGCTGGTTTTTATGGGGTGATGATCAGAAAGTGTGGTAGATGTAACTAAAATAGAGTTCCCCCATTTATCTGGGAGGATAGAGAAAAAATTCTTGTTGGCATAAAACCTATCCAACCTTGAGTATATTCTATTATCCCCTTGCTGAAAATTGCACCATGTGTGCCATATCCCAGGGGAGAGATCCTTATTTCCAACAAGAGGATCATATAATAGTTTATTGTTTTTCATTCTATCCCAATGAAATTTTCCCCTATCCTTCCAGGTAAAGGGCAGGCCCCCCTCCTTATCTACCTGAGATTCAACCATATTAAAGTCCCCCCCCACAATCCAGGGCAGGTCTGGAAGATCATTAATCCAGTCCCAAAGAGATATTCTTTCTTTCCAATCATTGGAAGCATAAACAGAGCATATACCAAAACAGTTATTGTTATGTTTAATGGTAACCCAGATAGCACAATTACATGGGGATACTCCATGATCAGTAATATAGCTACTCCATTTAGGGCTAATAAGAAGAGCAACCCCTCCTCTACCCCTAGAATGAAGAGTGTGATACTTAACTGCATCCTTCCATAGATAGACCAAGTTATTATGTAGGGTGAAATCAACCACTTTGATCTCTTGGAGCATCAAGAAGTCCAGGTTAGTTTGAGAGTCAAGGTATTTTTTTATGACATATTTCCTATCCGGGGACTCAAGGCCCCTTATATTCCATGATACACAATTCATTGAGAAACAGTGGTCAGGGGAAGACACTGCATATCCGCTCCCTGGATGGGAGTTGCATTATTCGGGGAGGGATCCTCTTTCTTTTTGCTTCCATAATTTTTATTCTTTGATCCCGTAGGTCTTCCCCATCTTTTCGAGATGGGGAATTCTTCCATACCTTCATACTCATAATCCGACTCAAGCATCATCAGTTTGTCCTCCTCCATGGGCTGCTTGATGCTACAAGAGACCATAGTGGGATTACAAGCGGGAATAACTTCAATGATACAGTTATCTTTGATTTCCTTAAGAGCTTTATGTGAGGTTGAGGCCTTAGGAGTAATACAAGTTTTATCAGTAAGATCACAATTTTGTGGAAATTCTGAGATGGGGCTATTCGGTTTAATAACTATTAATTAAAATATACCTAATATTTAATAAATCTCGTCATGATACGAGTCGTGGGTATGCCCATGTTAATTTTGTATAAGGACAGGACCTATGGTCCCAGGCTAGGCTGGAGGTTTTCTCAACCCCGCTCTTTCCTACCAACGCCTGTAGCAAGTGGGGTCACACTGTAAAATATTTATTTATATTAATAAAAAAACTCTTCAGGGCTTCGGCCTTTTATCGATCAAAAAAAAAAATATATACCTAATATTTATAATAAAATTAGAATTAAATATAACTCATAATTGAATGAAATGAGGTATTTGTCTCATTTTTTTGCCTATGTTTCTAAAAGTTAAATAATAATAATGTTAATACCTTTTAAATGAGAGGATTAATCAAATATATAATTTATAAATAATTATATTTATTAACAACTTATTATATTATTTAATATTTTATTAAAATTTAGTTAATAACATTAATATAATTTTCATATTATATACATCTTAAATAATAGGTGATGTTCACTTTTAAGCATTGGGCCTTCCCGGAGTTCAATTCAACTCAAGCACTCTTAATCATAAAATCCCCTCCAAATTAAGTCCACTTAGCTTGCTACCCCACATACAAAACTTTAACAAAATATTTATATTTTATAAATATAATAAAAATTTAAAATTTAAAATTATAATAAAAATTTAAAATATATAACTAATAAAATTTGAAACAAATAATAAATTTAGATTAAATTACAAATAATTTTTAAAATGCTATTATAAACATATATAAAAGATATTTTTTATTAGATAAAGAATGCTTTTTTTATGAGGGATTAATTGATATAATGATTATAAAACATGATATTTTGAAACATTGATGGCGTGGCATCACAGACAAGAAAATTGCAGGGACCCACTATCCAAGAAATTAAAATGTTGTGCAATTCATTAACATGCCCACTGCCCCCCCACGTGCCTCATCAATTTAACTCTTGCCTTGTGTTTCGGTCCAATAATAGTTGGCCATATTTATACTGTACGCTTTTCATTCTATGCAAAATAATATATATATTTGTTTGGGAAAATTGAATTTACTGCTTGCCAAAATTAGTATAGACCAATCAAATCAAAGAAAAATAAGCTTTATATAATCATAGGAAATGAAAAATAAATATAAACTATAGAAGTTGCATTTAATTTTTTAAATTTTGCTATATGATTGGTTAATCTAACTGAAAAATTGGGCTGAATAAATGCAATAGTTATCCTTCCAAAGACAGGAACTAACAAGGGAAATTGTTTACTTAATCTTAAATCAATATGGATTCATTCTTTGAGTTTCTTGTAGCTTTGTCTGCATCAAACATACTAAGAAGCAGTTATTATGTTCCACCAGTGACCACACTATGTGCCCTCATAGTTTTTTATGGGTATTGTTTAGATTTAGTGTGCAAAGGAAAAATAAATTGAGATTGAGATTGCCCCCTGGACCATCTCCATGGCCCATAATTGGAAATCTGAATCAGTTAAAATGGCTTCCACATCGTGATCTTCATGAAATTGGTAAGAAATATGGGTCCATTATGATGTTGAAGTTTGGTTCTTTTCCCATGGTTGTGGTTTCTTCTTCTGCAATGGTGAAGTAGTTCTTGAAAACCCAAGATATGGTTTTTGCCAGCCGACCTGCAACTGTTGTGGGGAAATACCTTGCATTTTATTTTAAGGATGTGGCAATGTCTCCATACGAGCTTTATTGGAGACACATGAGGAAACTTTGTGTGGTAGGATTGTTGAATGCAAAAAGGATCGAGACATTCAGTAGTGTAAGAGAGGAAGAAGCACGTCTATTTGTTCATTCAATATGGGAGATGTCTTAGCAAGGAAAGAGGGTTGTTAATCTCACCAACATGTTTTCAATGTATATGTTAGCAACCATGTGGTGAATCCTCTCTGGAAACAAAAAATCTTTTTATGGTGGCATTTCTCATCTAGGTAATCATGGTGAAGAAATAGTGAAGATGTTTCCCAAGATTTCAGCTATAGCGGCAGAAGTCAATATAGGGGATTTTGTTCCTTACTTGGACTGGATGGACTGGATTTTAGGAGTAAAGAAACACATGAAAATGGTACACAATACTTTTGACGAGCTAGTAAAACAAGTAATAGAGGAGCACCAGCACCTTAGGAGGAAGTTATGCAACGAGAATGAGTATGAATCTAATACTAGGAGCATCATTGACGAGCTCTTGGAAATGGAAATTCTTGATGGAAGGGAAATCATAGAGGAAAACACCAAAGCCATTTTTTTTGTAAGTATTGAGCATTTACAATTAATCAGTAATATTTTTTATTATATCTAACAATTTTTTATAATATATATTCAGGATATGCTTGTGATAGGAGTTGAAACAAAGGCTACAACGTTAGGTTGGTTGATGGGTTCAGTGATTAAAAACCCTGATGTGGTGAGGAAAATGCAGGAGGAAATCAAATCAGTAGTGGGCAGTGAGAGGATAGTGAATGAGGATGATGTGGCAAGAATGGAGTACTTACATTGTGTGGTAATGGAGACTCTGATGTTGTACCTGACTCTACCCTTGTTGTTTCCACGTGAATCCATAGAAGGGTGTAGAGTTGGGGGATACTTTATTCCTGCGAGAAGCAGGCTCATGGTGACTGCTTGGGTCATTGGAAGAGACCTGTCATTGTGGGAAGATCCTCTGGAATTCAAGCCAGAGAGATTCATGGGTAAAAATATTGATCTTTTGAGGGACAGAGAATGGTTTGATATGGTTCCTTTTGGGGTAGGGTGAAGAGGATGCTCGGGGGTGAAGATGGTCATTGTGAGCATCAACCTTATTTTGGCTCAATTGTTTCACTGCTTTGAGTGGAGTGTGGAAGGGGATTTGTATATGAATGAAGGGATTGGAGTGACCATGCCCAGAAGTGTTGAGCTTCTGGCTCTTCCTTGTTTCAGGCTCAAAACCTGCCTCTAGAGATTCATGTAAAATTTTCTCACTCACCCTCACCTGTTATTTTAAGTTGTTCAAGTTGTAGTTTTAATTCATGGATCACTTACTAGTGAATATAAAGAAATGGATGTTGGAGAAGGGTCAGGATCACTTCCACCTACTAGTATGGATGAACATATAAATCTAGCTCAATCTATTAAGAATTTGTTTTTTATAGAAAGCTAGATCATTTACTTAAAATGGATTGGACAAATTGAGATCACTTGTTGAACAACCTTATTACACTAATAAGAGGTCAATGAATAGGATAGAAAAGGAAATAGTGGCTAGATTTGATAATATTGAAACACTTCAACAAGCCCAATTGCTTTCAATCATACTTCTATAATATAAGTTGCATGAGCCATTAAAATTGTTTGGTATATACACATCATGGTAAAAGAGAAAATTTTCTAGCATGTAAAATGATATTATTAAAAATTTTAAGAAAGGTTTGGGCTATGTATGGAAGCGATCTTGATCTGAAGATAAGGCCATTACAAGAAGAGTGATGTTTACATCCCTTATAGGTAACAATATGCCTCAGAAAAGACAAATCTCTTTAGTTTCATCTGAGATTGGCTTTAGTAGGAAAAAAATATCATGATATTGTAAAAGGCGAATGGTTTTGGATGATAGTACCTTGGAAGGCAATTAGGAAATTATGTGTAGAGCACCCCGTTCTCATAGGATTAGAGATGAAATTAGGAATTCGATCACATAATTTTGGAATGATAATACTCATCCTTTATCAAATAGAAGAGATGTTATTAAACATAGGATTAGACCTAATTAATATGAACTACATACAAAACATTGGTTGGACACAACACATCATGAAATGTATGTGGCATTTTGTAGTTTAAATCCCAATATAAAGATTGGACAAACATTGTTTGAAAGATTGAAGTCATATTATGTGAGAAAGTAAAGTGTTTGAAACTTTTTGTTGTTGTTATCATATTGTATTTGATCTCTACATCCCCTTAAGGTCATTTAAGAAAAAAATAATTTTCTCTAAAACATGTTTTGATTCACATTTTTAAATATCAATTTACATCAATTAGTCAATAAATGAAATACTTGGTATCAAATAATACATGGAACCTTAACTCATTAAAACATAAATAATACATCCCCTTAAGACATGTGCACATAAAGATATCACCAAAGTATAATCCATCATAAAGATATCACCAAAGTATTATCAATTGTAATCAAGTCCTAAAACATGAAAAATATATGTAATATTATTCAGACCACCTCAAGTGGCTTAGCCCACTCTTGGAGAACATGTAATATTCTCTCATCATCCTCACTATCTAGTCTCCACTTATGATGTCCACATTGAGATTTAACTAGATAGAGACAGAGGGAGGTAGCGACTGCTAGGTGGCTATATTGATACACCTTATTGTTAGGTTGATAATCAATAAAGGGAATCCTATGTTGGACTATTTTGATTTTCTTGAAACATGTTCACTCTAAAACAACTGAGCCTGCACAACAAATTGTAACATTCAAAATATTTTAAATTTGTTAAAATGTGTGTGTGTGTGTGTGTTAGGATTGAGTAATACTAAGAGGGGGGTGAATCAATATTACAACAATTTAAATAAAACTTAAACCAATTCCAAATAAACCATATGCTTATAGAAATGAAAAGAACATAAACAAATAACGCCATTATTTTTTTTCGAGGAAACCCTGGCCAAGGGAAAACCCTAGTGGGGATGATACCGACAAGCATGCACTAAAGTATTGTGTCCCTGTTAGGAGACCTAGCCCTGTTATGAGCTTAATATTACATAGTACATTTCCTTTCTAAAGGAATAACAACCTTGTTAAAGGTATACAACACCCTATTAGGGGCTAACTAAGCTTTACAACAAAAATTTTGTTACAAAGTGTGCTTAGTAATGAACAAAACAAGCATCTGCAATGCTTAGATAGTTCCATTCAAGGCTCTTCAATTATCTCTATCATCCTCTTCTCTCAAATCTTCCATTTGCATTCTTACATACACATATACATTTGCTCATCTATATCTTCTCTTTACAAAAAAAATTCATATATATATATATATATATATATATCAACATCAAGTCGGCTCTCTAAATCATTGTCACATAGTCAGCTCTCATTACAAAAATAAATAATGTAAAGAGAAAATACAAAGTTAGCACTCTTACATAAACAAAATATAGGTTATCCAAAATCATAATCCAACTTAGCTTTCCAGGAGTCCACAACATACTCCTTAAATCATCGCTACTGTCCAGCTGCCTTGTTACGATGTTCTGTTGTTGTCGCATGTCTTCAGATCACTCTAATTTACTGTAATCATCACCAAAACTAAATCAATCTTAGGTGGAGGTCACACATACTCCATAGTATCTTCCACTAATCTCGCAATTCATAACTCATCATACTCAATCTTCGAGACTAAAAATAATGATGTCATAGTCTATATTTATGCTTCTATACTTCATCATTTTGAAGATTGTATCTCCAAAACTCTACTTCGATCCAATCGATCAATATACCAGATATGATTCCATAAATGACAACCCATAAGTGTCTCATATCATATAAAAATCATCACTTGCCAACAATCTCTCCCTTTGGCATTAATGGCAACACTTAGCAAAAAATGACTAAGTGTCCCAACTCACTGTTCTTCTTTTTCTTTCCTTATTAATATATATTTTTGTTTTCGCATTATCATTTTATTCTAACACATTTTTATTCTCCTCTCCCCCTTTGACAACAATGACAAAGGTGCATCCAAAATTTACAAAATTGTAGGATTTTAGTGCTTTCTCACCAGTTTAAGTACATCCTGTAAGGTGTCTTCCATGATCTTCACTTCAGTGCTCCATGAATCAATCAACAACTAACTAACATGAATTAGTCCATTTAGTGCATAGGATGATGTCTTTGATACTTTTAACTCTGTGTGCATAGTATTTGTTAATGATTCTATAATCTTCTCCATATCAGATAAATGAACTTCAAGAATTGATAGTTTAGGAGTGATTAGAATCTTCAACAGACCAAATCTTGTCATGACTCTCCCTTTCTCAATATCTAATACATTCATCTTTTCATAAATATTTTTTATTCCATGTCCATCTCTAATATATATTGTGACGAGGTATCACAACTATCCATCATTCTATTCAGTGTAGCCCTTTCCTTTGCTAAAATATCTTCAATGTTTTGAATATGTCTGATAGGATTTATACAATGGCTGTATAGTATCCTTCCATGTGTGACACAAATTTTGGCCTTAGATGTAGCTGATCTCAGAATGCCCAAGTCCCATGAAATAGAATGGAAAACTTCCTTCATCTTCTTCTCTAGATAACTCTTCTCGGCCTTCTCTTCAACAATCTTCACTAAAGATTCATAGTGACTATCAAAATCATCTAGTGTCAACCTCAGATTATCTGCTTCATCCTTTCCTTGAAATACAATAGGTACTGGGAGGATTTTTTTCATAGTATTGACTACCCTAGTGATTACCTTAGACTTTTTATCTCCTTTCTGCTTAGATCTTTCCTTTGCTTTAGAGAATGTGATATTGAAAGATAGTCTCATCAACTCATCCTCATCCATACTATCAACATTAGTACTTAAAGTTTTGTCAATACTTGCCAACAATAAAGTAGTAGATGTGTCAGGTTCATGTTTTCCCTTAACTCTTGCCTCTTCATCTTTTTTTGTCTCTATCTCAATTATTTGTTCCGATTTAACCTTGTGTTCTTCCTCTTTGTGTTCTTCCTTTTCATGTTCTTCCTCTTTCTATTCTTCCTTTTCATCTGCGATTACGTTGTCAATATTTCTTGCAAATGGGTCCTTCTCATCAAGTGAAGTGTCAAGGCTCATAGGCACACCAGAAACATAGAAATCTGGTTGCATGATATCTTCTCTTTTATCAACATTCACCTCAGCTATCTTAGAACATTCACTAATTCCTATAAGTGTAGGCATAGTAGTTTTAGGAAGTGGAGTCTGTTGGAATTATATCATGTGCCCAATGAATGAGAGGGGGGGTGAATCAGGAATCAATAAAACTGTAATCCTTTTATACCACAATAAGATTAGCTTATTTTTTTGCATGCATATAAATTGAAAGTAAAGAATCAGATACAACACATAACACAATACTTGGTTACCCAGAAACCTTCCAAAAGAAAGTAAAATTGGGGTGGGGATGATACCCACAAGATTTAGTATTGCAGTATAAATTTAGCCTATTAGAGCTTACAATGACCACTTCTAATGCTCTACCCTGCTAGGAGCATAGAAAGGATTGTTAGGTCTACCTTGTTAAAGGATTTTGTACAAGACAATGAATAATGAAACTCTTTTAAGAGATTTAGAGAAAGGACTATTAGGTCCACCTTGTTAAAGGATTTTGTTGATCCACCTATGAGAATGAACTAGTTGATGATCTTCTCTGTGCAACTGTGATTGCTGAATAAGATCAATTGAAATATAACTGATCACCTGAATATGATAGATAATTCTATGTTGTCCTGAACACTTCTTCACTTGATTCAAACTTCCATTTGCATAATCATATCATCTTCTGATTATACATTCATACTATATACATATTCTTCTCTCTAATTGGATAAACAAACTATCTTACATATATATCTTTATCCAACAAATAACTTTGTAAGTCGGCTTGCAATAAACAAATATATATTCAATAATATATGCAAATTCGGCTTCAAACTATCACTCAGGTCCAAAAGACTACTCGGGTGATAAACTGTTGCTCGGGCGATACTGAACACTCGGGTGACACTGTATACTCGGGTAACACTCTGTACTCAGGTAACACTAAATGACTAAGTGTTTTGACACTAATTGATAATATTTCTTGCCATAAGGTCTACAATCTCCCCCTTTGGCATTAGTGACAAAAACACTTATCATTAAACTTTGTATCTGATATGCTAAAACTCCCCCTTACAGATTTCTTGGGTTTTTACACTTGCTCTGTTGCTCGGATCTAACTGAATTTTTTTTTGTATTTTTAAAAAAAATTATTGGAATATATATCTTCTATACTATTCTCTATACATGTGATATTTGTTAGATTAGTCATATTATAGCTAATAATTAATTTATTTCATTATTAGTCTATTATACTCTACGCTTAAGTTAAACTTAGGCATCTCATTATTCTTTAGGGTTTTCACCTTTAGGGTTTCAGTATCCTTTTATAAGGATTCACCTCTTTGCATTTCATAAGGAGTTTTCACATCTCATTGTAACATCTTGAAACATATTGTTAATATATTGTTTTCTTATGCATATGATGTCTCCTCTGGCTTTTTGGCCTCCATAGTTTTTCCTGTCTTCTATACTTTGCTTCTTCCATGTGACAGGTTTGCATGTAGGTGTTCTTGGGAGAATAGGGTTTTTCCTATTCTAATATGGTATTAGAGCCATTATGCTACTGCTTGTTCTAGTTCTTTTGAAGCTGTGGATCAAGCATCCTTTTTTCTACTTTTTTATGTTGTTTTTATTGGATCTGGGGAGTCTCATTTTTTTTGGTGCACTTTGGGAAAAAACTGACCTCATGGTTGTGTCCGGAAGGCCCAAAAACCCTAGAATCCATATAAAACATGACCTATTTGGCCTCTGGGGCATTTGGGAGAAATTTTTTATGGAAAGAGGGTCGTACGAACCTGGCATGCTTTTCGAAGCGCAAGATGCTAAGATTTGAGTGTTGAAGCTACGAAGGTGGTTTTTTTTACATAGGTGGTTTTGATTGCTTAGTGGGCGGTTTTCAGTGCTGTAAGGGGTTTTTTCAGAAATTTTCAAAATTTTGGCGTTTTCAGAATCCATGCCACTCTAGAAAACTGGCACCCATTTTTGAGAAATTTTTGGAGCTTTTTGACCCTCCCTCACTTTTTTCACTCTATCTGGAGCATACGGGGGTGTTTTTCTGACTTTCATATATCATCAGAAAGCTCTTTCTGAGCTCTTTCTGATGATGGAAGTTGGGGTTTTGGGTTCTACCATTTTGATAATGTTTTTTTTTGTCAAAGTCTGATGTTTGGTTTTGCCTTCCGGGAGCCATATCTTGCTCATCCGGACTCTATTTTTGGCAAACCAGATATTGTCAGAAAGCTGGTTCAATGAGCTTTTCAGTTGAAGGGGTCATTTTTCTAGATTCTTCTCTAGTTTCTCTCTTCTCTGAGTTTTTCTCTTTCACACTCTGGTGGATTACTTGGTTTCTACAGGTCCTGGGATCTCTTCTTCTGTTCTTCTGGCTCACTCTTCATTCTGACCTCTGAGCATTGTATGCTTCTCTTCTATAGCATTCTCTTTTCTGTAAATGCACTGAGATAAAGTGCCTGCTTTTGTATATCTAGGATTTCAAGCACCTTGTGTGTTTTTTGTACTCGCACTCAGTTATAAAGTGCCATGGGGGGTTATGATATTTTTCCATTTTATGCTCATCCACCTTTGTCAAGTGAGTGTACCTTCCATGACATTAGCCCATGCTATGTGTCGGTGACACCACCCTTTATCCTGTGCTTGTACTTCTATTGCACTGTTGGTGTTCCTGATTCTTCTTTCTACAGATATTTCTGGCATTGCATTTCAGTGTTCCTGTCACCCCTCTCCCTGTTCAGCATTATCATGTTGGTTCTATTGCTTCACGGGTTTGATTGATCAGCTCTTCATACTTTGTCTTCTCTACCTGGTCATGCACTTTTTCAGTGGGGGTTCCAGCAGTTACTTCTGACAGTGTTTATAGCTTCATGCTTTGGAGATGCTTCTTTCTCTTTCTTTTTCCTTTATTTGGGACTTTCCCTAGATTGGAGGCTTAGTTTCCTTCATCTAGTTTATTTCTTGTACTTGGGTACCTGATCAGGCCTAGTTGTCGGGACCCATAGTTCCTTTCATGCATTTTGTTTACATGCATCTTTTAGTCTTTAGCTGTTTAGCTTCTCCCTAAGTTACACTTAAGGGGGGTGTTAGAGTAGTCATATTATAGCTAATAATTAATTTATTTAATTATTAGTCTATTATACTCTACGCTTAATTTAGACTTAGGCATCTCATTATTCTTTAGGGTTTTCACCTTTAGGGTTTCGGTATCCTTTTATAAGGATTCACCTCTTTGCATTTCATAAGGATTTTTCACATCTCATTGTAACATCTTGAAACATATTGTTAATATATTGTTTTCTTGTGCATATGATGTCTCCTCTAGCTTTTTGGCCTCCATAGCTTTTCCTGTCTTCTGTACTTTACTTCTTCCATGTGACAGGTTTGTATGCGGGTGTTCTTGGGAGAATAGGGTTTTTCCTATTCTAACAATATTTACAATGACATCTCCCTCTTATACAATGATATTTCCCCCTTGTTTTTGACAATAATGCCAAAAATAAATATCATCTACAGGGTTATCCCGAAGTAGGATAAAAAACCACTATGTACCTTCAAAATTTGAGATAGAGTGTTGCCCCAATTATCCTG
The DNA here is from genome assembly GCA_018584345.1 of Thuja plicata. NCBI lineage: Eukaryota > Viridiplantae > Streptophyta > Pinopsida > Cupressales > Cupressaceae > Thuja > Thuja plicata. The sequence goes on from MU223621.1 coordinate 1,315,646, forward strand.
TAGCACCTTCAAGATGTGCAATTCAACTTGCATTTCGGCAGATAGCTCTATCATCAACTCGACACCTGAGAAGTTGTTTTCATGGATGAGAGTTTTAGCATGTGCTATACATTTTTGCATTCCATCCATATGTGGTATAAGTTGGCTCTAGATGGTTGTAAGAGATTCTCTGATTCTTGCTTCTTCTCTCAACACTTCGGCCTGTAAATCAGTAAGATATTTTACTTTCTTGAAGTGAGAAAAACTAGTGCTCGGGTCAAGTGCTAACTACCCTGCACTTTCCTTCATGTCAGCATCTATCTTTACTATCTTATTCTTGATTACCATGGTAAAGTTGGAGGAGTCACTCAACTTTACAAATAATTCTACCACATTTTTCACAGTGGTTTCTAGAGTGCTGATAATCTATGTAAGCTGCACTTGGTCAATTGCAATCTTCTTTGCAATGCTCTCTAGAACCTTGTTCTCGAATTTCTTCTCTACCTTCTCAAGTAACTTTTCCTGACCATTCATTTCTGTGTTGAACTTGTGGACAATGTCAACAATTTGGTCCATTATTGAGTCACTTTCATTGACTTCAATTTGCAAAGCATCTACAAATATTCCTTTTACATCTTCAAGTACTTTGTTCCTTTGTCTTTCCTTTATGAGTTTCTGCTGTGAGGCCCTCTTCTTCCATAGTTCTCCCAAGATATCCATTTTTTCTACAGATAGGTTGGATAGATCCCAATTAGGAATCACAATCTCTTTATCCAAATCTATCTCATCAGTTATTACTGCCTCTAATTTAGCACTTGGTGAAGGAACAATTTCCTTGCCTTTATCTGCCTTATCCTTAGTGTTAGTATTCAATCCAATTAGGTCATTGACCTTTATATTACCAATTTTTGGATCAATACTAACTGATAAATCAAAAGTAGAAATGTCTACCTTGCCTTTCATTGACTCGGGTGTGCATGTCTCAGTAGTAAGAGGAGCCTGTTGCTTGGTCTTAGTCTATTCTGATGTAGATTCTGCAACCTTGTCTATGCTAGGAGGTACTATATTGTGTATGGGAGATTGGGGTAGGGATGTCATTACCTCAACTACAATCTTCTCTATGTTGGACTCTTCAATAGTCTGTACCTCAGGTATTGTATCATCAATATCATCAACTTATTATGCTGGGGGTCTATACTTGGTACTTCTTCCTTCTCATTGCCTTCTTTTATCTCAAATATTGATTTCTAGACTAATGTGGCACGTTGAGCTACATCTTCTATGTTTTTTTTCAATATTTGGAATGTCCAGAATCTAGGGGTGTGATTGTTCTCATATCTACTCAAGGTCTCTTTTATTTCTTTTCCTTTAATTGCAGGCATGACCTGCTTCAATGTTTCTTCCCTTATATATTTTTCAATTTGTGTTGCATTCTTCCAGGGAATGGATACTACCTTGAATAAGTCTTCAGTCATATAACTCTTCAACTTGGAAGGGTCATATTTCCACTTTTCCATCTTCTCCACCACTGCTTTCTCAATTCTCTTCTTTTCTTCTTCTGTTCTAGAAGCATACTTCAGTGATTTTAAAGAACTCATGGCTCTTCTTTCTCTAAATTCTTTAATATTCTGATCAAGTGTGGATGTTGGTTTTGTGAAGACCATAGTACCTTCTTCTTCTTCATTATCCTCATCATTTAGTATAAGTTTTTTCCTTGATCTCCTTAAGGTGACAACAGGAGTAGTGCCTTTCTCCTTTTTCTGTCTGGGTGTTGTCTTCATCTTCTTCTGTGGAGGATCAATATCAATTTCTTCTTTTTCAGATTCAACATTTTCTATCTCAACTATATCCTCTTTTCTCTTAGAGATGGCAGGAGAATCGGAGGTCTTTCCATACTTCTTCTTGAATGTATCGAGTCTCTTTCTTCCTCTTTTCAATATCTTAGGAATTCCAATTTCCAAAGATATCTTTCTCTTTGCTTCCTCATATGTTCCAAAGTAGGGTTCCTTTGGATTGGCGTGTTCATTCACAAGAGCTTCTAGGATATCTCTAGTTTCATCATTGTAAACTTCATATGGTAGGGGTTTTACCCATATAACCCTAGGCCTTACTACTTGTACATAAACCTTATCACAATCCACTAGAAAACATATTTCATCTTTGTACTTCTCAACTAGTTGATTGGGAATTCTATATCTACTCTACATCTTCTATTTGAAACTTTCAAAGTATCCATCCATGATAATATCAAAATTATCTCCCATCTCAGCTATGAAATCATTAATTTGATGAATGATTAGTCTATCCTTTTTCCATACTACTGTTCCTTTGGAGGGAAATAACTTCTCAACATAAAATAGTATGCAGATTAGAAGAGAACCAAACTTACATGAATTGGTTTTTGATACTTAGATGCTCTCCATGTTCTTTCTCAACTGAGTGAATTGTAATTCTGCTAGCTCAAATACCAGATTTTTCTTGACAACTTTGTAGGCTAGGTCAACAGCTTCGCATGCAACACTGTTGGGTCTTCTCGAGCTGTATATCTTGTGGGCTATGACATGAATGCCGAATTTCATCTCTATATCAGTTACTCCATTGAGTCTCATGCCTCTTCCATCCCACTCGACAAGAGTTAACTCTGCTAGTTTATCCCTGTTTAGGGTTTTAGCAACTTTTGGTTTGTCTAGCATAGGAAACCCGGTAACACGGTGAATTATCTTCTTCGTGATCTTCACAAAATGATCTAGCCATATTTGCATGTCATGAACATGACTAAGAACATATCTCAGCCACTTTGTCTCGAAGTCCCTTAGCTTATGCATGATATGTGTCAAACCCTTAGTTTTGAGGTGTTTATGCTCCGGCTTCAATTTCCCATCTGTGCATAACTTCTCATATGTTTGATTCATCTCACTAGTTTCAAGATCCTATGTGTTGCAATGATAGAAGCTATGAATATCATTAACCAATAACACTCTCAGAGGGATTAGGGAATGAGCTCCCATTAGGTCTATTTCCTCTGCAACTGTCAGATGAAGCTTGAACAGCAGAGGATCACAAATTGTATTCCCTACTAGCATCTTTGAACCTTTCTTGACCTTGCTGCTAGAAGTGGATGCCATAATGCTCGTATGAAATGGTCAAACTCCACTTACAATCATGAATTTGCATTGAATTGCTAAAACTTTGAATTGACTAGTAAATTGAAAGCTTTGTAAGCAATACTCTTCACAATCCTTCATTTATAAGATATTTTTAACCGTTAGGTTATTTCATTAAATTCTCTGTACAAAGTAGCTGTTGTGACTCGGGTGCTTCTCTAAGATTCACTCAGAAGCTTGGGTGAAACTATCTTTCCAATTATCAACACTGCCCGACTCATCTCGGGTGAGCTAGAGTGACTCGGGTGTAATCAACATTCTGACTCGGGTTGAACTACAATATGTCCTCATGCATCAATATGTGGATATGGACTGTATTGCTTATCTAGAATTAATGTAGGATGGCTTGTTATTGCACAATTCCAGTCATATCCTTGATTTCTTATTCTGTAATGATGGATCCAATCATCTCACTATTCAGGGTGTCATTAGATCCTTTATTGCTTTGATCTTAATTGTATGAGGATTTCCTTACCCATTTCTTGCTCATCTAAGCTCTGATTTCTAAGACTTTGGTTTTACCATTCTCAAAACCAGTATCAACCTTTTCTCTGTTCATACAGTTCTTTCTCAGATGACCGAGTTATTTACATGCATAGCATCTCTTAGAAGGATCTCTTTTTCTGAAGTGATTCTTCACACAATCTGTACCAATGTGTCCATATTCACCACAGTGACAACATCTGTACTAGGTGTTGTAATCCCAACCAAAAATTGCCTTAGCTATTTGTTCAGTAGGATTCCAATTCTTAGTTCTGCACTCGGAAGATTTATGACCTTGTTTGTTGCATTTGTAGCATTTCCCTTCAAACTTAGGTTTCTCTTTGCATTCACTTTCTTTATGTCTATGTTTGTTGCAGCTGTAGCATTTACCATCAAATTTTGACCTTCCATTGCTCCAACATTTTTTTGATGTATGCCCTATCTTTCCACAGTGATTGCATTTAGGTCTGTTGTTCCTTTGAGCTCCTTGTTGTGAGGATTCACCTTGTTCAATATATCCTAATCCAGTCTGTCCATGATTTCTCAGTTCTATTTCCTAATCTGTCCTAGTTTGTGAATTCACCATACTTTCATTTGTTTTCTTTTCAGTATTGAGATCATTCTGAAGTATTTCATTTTTTGTCCTTAGGTTGACAACTTCTTGTGTTGCATTTGACTTACCAAATCAGCTTGCTAAAGTGATAAGTGTTGGATTTCTTTTTCTTTTTCCTCTAATCTTGTACTCAGCAGTCTTTTATATTCTTGTGCTATATTTTTTTCATCTTCTACTTTTTTTTTAGTTCCATGACTTCACACATTCTAATTGAGTGAACTTCTTGTTCTCTTTTTAACTTTCTGACTTCTTCATGTAAATTGAGATTCTTTGCAAGCAAGTCTTCAATGGCTGCATTAGCTTCTTCTGACCTCCTGTCTTTGCAAAGTTCTTCAATTCTTTCTTCTATATAGTTCTTGTCATTCAGCTGCACTACTAGTTCTTTTCTTCTCTTTAGGGAAAGAGAGAGCCGCTCCTTAAGTATTATGATCTGATCCATGGCCACTTTAAGATCTATCTTTTCATTCTCAATGGCTTTCTCTAGTCTGTATGTTTCCATATCCTGTAATCTTTTCTCAAGCTATAAAACTTCTGATAAGAGAACCACTGCTCTGATACCAATTTTTGGAATTATATGTTGTGCCCAATGACTGAGAGGGGGGTGAATTAGGAATCAATAAAACTTTAATCCTTTTAGACCATAATTAGATTAGCTTATTTGTTTGCATGCATATAACTTGAAAGTAAAGAATCAGATACAACACATAAAACAATATTTGGTTACCCAAAAACCTTCCAAAAGAAAGTAAAACTAGGGTGGGAATGATACCCACAAGAAATAGTACTGGAGTATAAATTTATCCTGTTAGAGCTTACAATGACCACTTCTAATGGTCTGCCCTATTAGGAGCATAGAAAGGACTGTTAGGTCCACCTTGTTAAAGGATTTTGTGTAATACAATGAGTAATGCAACTTTGTTAAGAGATTTAGAGAAAGGACTATTAGGTCCACCTTGTTAAAGGATTTTTCTGATCCACCTATGAGAATGAACCATTTGATGATCTTCTCTGTGCAACTGTGATTGCTGAATAAGATCCTTTGAAATATAACTGATCACCTGAATGTGATAGATAAGTCTCTGATTCAAACTGCCATTCGCATAATCATATCATCTTTTGATTATACATTCATACTATATACATATTCTTCTCTCTAATTGGATAAACAAACTATCTTACATATATATCTTTATCCAACAAATAACTTTGTAAGTCGGCTTGCAATAAACAAATATATATTCAACAATATATGCAAAGGCAGCTTAAAACTATCACTTGGGTCCAAAAGACTACTTGGGTGATAAACTATCACTCAGGTGATACTGAACACTCGGGTGACACTGTATACTCAGGTAACACTATGTACTCAGGTAACACTGAATGACTAAGTTTTTTGACACTAATTGACAATATGTCTTTCCATGACTAGCTGTCTTAGAACATTCACCAATTCCTATAAGTGTAGGCATAGTAGTTTTAGGAAGTGGAGTCTTCTCAAGAATATTTGTCATTAGTATTTGATCTAATGCCTTTTGAGTCTCCTCTAAGACTTCTTCATATTTTCTTCCCATATTTTTCACCAATCTTGCCTTAGTTCTCAATAAGGGTTTCAGTGAATTAAGTTTCTTTCTCTTTCTTGTATAGAAACTACTGGCAACATGTCATGAATAGCTTGATTCCTAATAGCCTCATCTTCAATGTGTGCAAGTTGTTTCCTTATTTCTAGTCTACCATATATCTCCTCAAGTATACTTTTCTCTAACTCTAGTAAATTCTTCTTGAAAACAAGTAAATGATTTACCACAATGTCTTCAATCTTAAGTTTATCAGATTCTTCATACCTGTCATAGTACTTTCTCATAGAAACAAGCTTATCTTGCTCAATAGATCTCTTCTCTAACATATTCAAGTCTGGCTTCCACACTTGTCTATCACTAGTGGTCTCTTTTTTGTCTTTCTTCTCTTCTCCTTCAGTCCTCAGTTCCTTAGGAGGTGAATCCATTTTAGTGGATCTAGTGTTTACTCGAGGAACAATCTTTACTGCCTCTTCCCGTGATGTCTTTTATGGTGGTGAAGGGGTGGTTACATCAATTATTGTAGAAGGAGGACTAGTTACCTGATCAATCTCTGGAGTGTAAGGGTTGCAGTAGCACTACTTGACAACCCAGAAGATCGCTCTGCTATCTTCTTCTTTACTTCTCTCAAATCTTCTTTACTCAAACTTGCCTTAATTCCACAATCATCAAAAATGTTATCTACTTTTATTTTCCTCATGCCTCTGGTCTTCTCTTCTCTGAATTTAGCTAATTTTTCTTCATAGGTGCCCCATCTCTCCTCAGATATATCTACTTCAAATGCCAACACATATTCAATCTGCATAGTTAAGAATTCTAAACTAACTTCATAGCCCATAGGGTAACAGCATTCCTTCTTAGGTATAACTTCCTCAAAACATACACAATCAGTTTCAACCATAAAGAAAATTGTATCCTTGTATTTTTTAACTAACTCTTCAGGAATTCTGACTCTTTCCTCCATTTTCATCTGAAGAATCTTGATCATGCCAAATAGTTCACCATCAACCCATGTGTTATTTTTTCTTGTGTAGCTCTCAAAAATATGAATACCATAAGGTATCCCTTTTCTCCATCCACTAGGGTGCATGCCTAGAAACTTGTTCTCAATGTGGATATACATATGCATTAAGAATGAGCCAAATCGAAAGGTTTTAGATTTATCCTTCTTGATTAGTTTAACATTCTCCAAAAACTGTTGTGCCTGAACCTCTCATAGGTTATAAGTAGTGTTTTATCTCACCATCCTGTAGGCCATCATAATGACTCCTGTAGATACTAAATTAGGTCTATTTCTATAATAGAATTTGTATCCTTGAGTATCATCGCAATCAATCTAACATCCTGTAAGAAAATATCATTCACTTTCATAGCTTGCATGTCCCATTTTGAATGTGTTAGTGTTTTAACCTTTTTCTTTATGTTATTCTCAGCCACAAGGATAACTCCAGTGTTGTTTAACCTAGTTATCTCATGAATCAATTGTCTACATGATATCTTTATAGGTTTCTCTCCTATCTAGATGAACTGATCATGAACTCTGCTGAGTAAGATTTTAAACCATTCATCTTCGTTGAGTTCATACAAATCCAATATCTTCATGATGCTCAGGTTGTCAATGTGTTTGAATTCATCCCTCATTTTTCCATTATTAGTCATGTATTTCATTTCAGTAGAAATCTCATCAACACCCAGTATATCATACTTGAAATGAATGTATGCCCTAATATCCTCTACATGCAAAACGTCGTGTGGTTTCTGGGAAAATGCTCCTTCAGGGTCATCTTCACAAGACTTGAATGGATGTTTCTTAAACTTGTATCTAGGTCTATCTACAACATCATAAATCAAAGGTGCATCCATAGCTTCTATATGAGTAGATGGTGTAAATACCTTTTACACGTTGAATTCCAAGTTTTCTCTTCGATCGATCACGCAATGTAGTTGCTAGATAGTATGGTTATCTTTGCTCTCTGATCTCCTTAGGTCGTTGCTCGTCAAATGGTAAAGAAATAGGTAACCATCAGGTGCATTATACATCGTTAAGAGTAAAATGTGCATTACCCAATACTGTCCAGTCAATCACAAATCTCGCAATCACAAAATATACATCATCTGATGTTGCGCTTTTAGATATAAGTTCCATGATGTCTGCAAATATCATACCTAAGCTCGCTGGAGCTTACTCCACGTAATCAGGGGTTGGATATATTTTGTTGTGCTCATCCAATGCTCCTCCTAAGGCCATGCTCGGCCAATTAGGTCAATTCTACTTTTCTAGCATGAGATGAAGATCCAGTAGCATCTATTGTTTCTTCCTGAACCAATATATCATTAGACTCTTTGACTCTCCATACCTTACCACTGTTGTTACCTTCTACTTTCCTGAAACAATAATCAAAATCACTCTTGTATTCTGCAAGACTCTTACCAGTATCACTGTCGTTCTTCTTTGTATCCATAAGAGGTGGTGCTCTTCTGTTATTTACTCCATTATACCTACAAAACTTCGCTATATGACCTTGATTGTTACATTTGTAGCATATAGGAGGTTTTATGTTCTGATTAACTTGTAATTTACAATTCCTTGCAATGTGTCCAAGGTTATTACATTTGTAACATGTGACTTTAGTTGTTGATTCTCCTCTGTTGTTGTCTTGTATGTATCTAGTTTGATCAGGTTTTCTGCATTATACTTTCTTGTGCCCATATGCATTGCAATTAAAAAAATAACCAGAAAAAGTTTTATATCATACTCAACACATATTTGTATAATGATATATAACTTTTACATAGATCTGTATAACTGAATTAAGAGAGGTCGACCACACATTAGTGTCTCTATCCATCTAAATACAATATAATATGGTATCCATAGATAAGTAATAATATGGGTATGCATATACATGTATATATGTCATGTATGTATGTATGTATGTATGTATGTATCTATAGACATGAATATCATTTTCAAAATAGTTGTTGATAAATGCATTTTGAATTTTTAAATCAGCATTGCACAAAAGTAAAAAAAGGTTGCTCACAACAACCTAACATTTATTCCTTGAATAAGCTATGATAAATATATGTCACAATCAAAATAGTTATATACTCAAATATCTTACAAAGACAATGAGATTCTAATTATCTAATTTTAAGATGCCAACAATTTTTTTGTAGATTTCAATATGAAAGGTTGAAGAATATCCACCTCATACAACTTTTCTAATCACAATAAATCATCCTATAACAAAACAATTCAAGTAATATGAAAATATAAAAAATAAACAATCTATTATTTTCAACCGATTTTCAATTGACTTTATTATTTTATGTGTTCTATTTTCCATATTTAATTTAGAGTGACGTGCACCGAGTATCAAACCCCAGAAAAGAGGAAAATATTCCGAAAGTCACCCCAAAACATATTATTAATTTAAAATGCTTTATTTCGAGGACATTTAAACAAATATTATAGAAGATATAATAAATCGAGCGGAGAAATGTATTGGCTGTGCGGCATCTAAATCAATATCTTGTTTATGAAATATTGTTTTTAAGTCTGCAATTAGTGGCGTAATTTCAAATACTTCCAAACGGATCCCATAGTTATTTTTGTCTGTTCTTCGAATTTGATGCTGTTAGCACATATCAGGCTAAATTAATTGAGAAAAATAGAACGAAGAAAATTTACAAAGGTGTGAATGCCAGTATAAATTTGAGAAGGGAAACTGTTTACTTCATCTTAAATCAATATGGATTCGTTCTCTGAGTTTCTTGCAGCTTTGTCTGCATCAAACATACTAAGAAGCAGTTCTTATGTTCCATCAGCGACCACGCTATGTGCCCTCATAGTTTTTTTCTGGGTATTCTTTAGATTTAGTATGCAAAGGAAAAATGAATTGAGATTGAGATTGCCCCCTGGACCATCTCCATGGCCCATTATTGGAAATCTGAATCAGTTAAAACGGCTTCCACATCGTGATCTTCATGAACTTGGTAAGAAATATGGGCCCATTATGATGTTGAAGTTCGGTTCTTTTCCCACTATTGTGGTTTCTTCTTCTGCCATGGCGAAGGAGTTCTTGAAAACCCAAGATATGGTTTTTGCCAGCCGACCTGCAACTGCTGTGGGGAAATACCTTGCATTTAATTTCAAGGATGTGGCAATGTCTCCGTACGGGCCTTATTGGAGACACATGAGGAAACTCTGTGTCGTAGGATTGTTGAATGCAAAAAGGATCGAGTCATTCAGAAGTGTAAGAGACGAAGAAGCACGTCTCTTTGTTCGTTCAGTGTGGAAGATGTCTGAGCAGGGAAAGAGGGCTGTGAATCTCACCAACATGTTTTCAATGTATATGTTAGCAACCATGTGGCGAATCCTCTCCGGCAACAAACACTCTTTTTATGGTGGTGCTGCTCATCTAGGCAATCATGGTGAAGAAATAGTGAAGATGTTTCCCAAGATTTCAGCTGTAGCAGCAGAAATCAATATAGGGGATTTTGTTCCTTACTTGGACTGGATGGACTGGATTTTAGGAGTAAAGGAACGCATGAAAATTGTACACAATACTTTCGACCAACTAGTAAAACAAGTAATAGAGGGGCACCAGCAGCGTAGGAGGAAGTTGTCCAAGGAGAATGAGTATGAATCTGATACTAGGAGCATCATTGACGAGCTCTTGGAAATGGAAAGTCTTGATGGAAGGGAAATCACGGAGGAAAACATCAAAGCCATTGTTTTTGTAAGTATTGAGCATGTACAATTAATCGGTAATATTTTTTTATTATATCTAACAAGGTTGTATAATATATTCAGGATATGCTCGTGGCAGGAGTAGAAACGACGGCTACTACGTTAGGTTGGTTGATGAGTTCGGTGATTAAAAACCCTGATGTGGCGAGGAAAATGCAGGAGGAAATTGAATCGGTAGTGGGTAGGGAGAGGATAGTGAATGAGGAAGATGTGGGAAGAATGGAGTACTTGCATTGTGTGGTAATGGAGACTCTGAGGTTGTACCCAACTCTACCCTTGTTGTTTCCACACGAATCCACAGAAGAGTGTAGAGTTGGGGGATACTTCATTCCTGCAAAAAGCAGGCTCATGGTGAATGCTTGGGCCATTGGAAGAGACCCATCGTTGTGGGAAGATCCTCTGGAATTCAAGCCAGAGAGATTTATGGGTAAAAATGTTGATCTTGTGAGGGACAGAGACTGGTTTGATATGGTGCCTTTTGGGGCAGGACGAAGAGGATGCCCGGGGGTGAACATGGCCTTAGTGAGCATCAACCTTATTTCAGCTCAGTTGTTTCACTGCTTTGAGTGGAGTGTGGAAGGGGATTTGGATATGAACGAAGGGATTGGAGTGACCATGCCCAGAAGTGTTGAGCTTCTGGCTCTTCCTCGTTTCAGGCTCAAAACCTGCCTCTAGAGAATCATGTCAAATTTGAACAAGTCCATAGTCTTTGCTCACTCACTCTCACCTGTTATTTTAGGTTGTTCAAGTAGTAGTTTAATTCATGACTTTCCATAGTGTCGATTGACAAAACTCTCAGTTCGCCTCATTAGTTTTATATGTAAGTCCATGTTTGTCAATCATGTTGTGTGTCAACTCTCTCATATATAAGTAGGAATATTTTGTATCTTCGAAAGATATTTCAATAAATAATTAATATTTAAAGATTTATAATAAGTATAAATTGATAATTGAGATTGTATTTTGAGGTAAGGCTAGTGGTATGGTTATTATATTTGCATTATTAATACTATATAATAATGTATAATGTGTCAGAAAAAGTTCAAATTTTTTTTTATATATTATTTGAGATGACTTTGTATTTCTTATTGAGATGGTCTAGGTTATTGTTTGATCCTTACAATATCATAATATTGTAAATCTCTTTGACTTTTAATCTTATATAACATGTTGTGACTTTTGATATATATTTATTTAATATTAAATATTAAATAAATTATATATTAATAATGGTGAAATATATTTTAAATGATAAGTGATAATCAATACTTATAATGAAAGTGATTGTGATAAGAAAACCAACTCTCTATTGATGCATATAGAAGAATTGAGTTGATTTGTCTTCCTTTTGTAATACAATTGTTCTTTTTCTAGTAAAAATAATTTTATTTATAATTAACTAGTTATTTTTATTTCTATAATATCTAATAATTCAATCAGGCCTAAAAATTTAAAAAATTTTAAGCATTAGGATAAAATGTCTATCATGTCTTTTTTAAATAAGCTCCGCAAGTGCCTATAGGCGGGAATCTCCTAGAAAGAATGTGAAGGTGCAGGGTTCTCCCCTATTCTAGGGTTGTATACAAACATATAGGTCCTAAATGGTACTAGCTTTTGGGGATTGTCATGCAGATGGATGCAACCCCTTTTTAGATATCCAAGATGAGTTGCTTCCCTTGAGCGACGGTGGGTCCTTCCCCTCTAACATTTTCCTTGAAGAAAAAAGATATGGAAAATGAGAAGAATATACTTCTCAGTGGTAAGGTTAGTGTACCCTCTCCCTCTTTGAATGTTTCTTCTGTCAAGGGATCTTCTAGGCCTTGGAACCTAACCTTTTGAATAAAGGGTAGTTTAACACTACTAATGGTGTATTTATTGACTATGCTAAGTCTAGAACATGTTTAAATATTAAGGAACCTTCTTTGGATATGACCCTTGCTTACAAGGAGAACTCCCTGGTTGGTAAAAATATGGGAAGATACCTTGATATTTTCTCTATAAGAAAATGGGTGGCTTCTCACTGGTCTACCAAAGGAAGTGTACACTTTTGCACTCCCTAAAGGGATTTTTAGTTTCTCCTTTTCTTTGTGCAAAGACTATATTGAGATCCTTTCTCTTGGACCTTAGTTCTATAGCAAGGAGCACCTCCTCCTCTAAATGTGTCATTTGGGGTTTTATCTTTAGGCTCATTTGGCTAATGCTATCCTAGCTTGCCTCTAACTCTCCAGAATCCTATTAGAATTCTGTGATGAAGAGATTATTGCTAGGATTGCTAAATTTTTAAGCCAATCTATTTTAGTTGATTTGCTAAATAAACATAGAACATGGCTAGTATTTTCCCACTTTGATGTGTTTGTTGATCATGGAATGACATTAGCATTGCCTATTGAGTTGAAATATCATTTGGACACTTGGGCCCAACATTTAGAATACGAAAACTCAACTCTGATTTGTCAACTTTGTTCCTCTACGAGCCACCTTATTGATGTCTATCTATGTAGTTGTCATGATAATTTTATCCTTCTTATAATGGCAAGAGACACTGCTTAGATGCTCCAAGTGTTTTATTGATGGAAAATAACATCAATGCATACATTCGCATAACTTTATTTGATCTAATCAAAAGTCACAATGAAGACTTGGCTAAGTTTGGAAGTGAAAAAAGTACTTGACAAATTTTTGTATAGGGTCTGGTATGTACTTCTAATTCCATATTTTGAGGTGCGAACCTACAGGAAGTTTTATGAAGGTATATTTTATCACACTCCAAATTTGCAAGGTTTAATTTTATGTTGTGTTTGAGATATGAAAATTTGTATAGCATTTTTTGGGTAAACAGTGAAGAACAATAGTAGGCTGTAATAGATCCTTAAACAGATCTATCAGATTAATTTTGGTGGTGATTTTTTTACTTTGAGGATGTTGAGATGACATGTGAGATACCGTATGTACAATTATTATTGATCCACGTTATGTTTTAAGAGCTAGCTAACAATTATAACATATTTCATTATTTTAAGAAGTATCCTTTAGGCCAATCTATGAATGATGAAATTGTTGTAGTGGATATATATAATTGATATATTCAAACATTTTTGTACATGGTATGTATGTGAAATGTATAGGAAGATTGAGGTCCAACTTAGAGTAGAGCACAGATATAGCATGGACTCTACTTACATACAATAAAAGTAAAATGCTAAAGTATAAAAAAAATCATCCACAACACCTTAACACCAATATTTTTATCGGTGAAACCCTATTAGGGGAAAAACCATGGTGGGGATGGAACCCACAAATAAAAACTACTCTGCATAAGTATTATACCCTGTTAAAGGTTTACAAAATAGAATGCACATGCATTCAAGCTTATAGCCTAGAACTCGCTGCTCAAATACAAGAAGGCTTACTATATATATATA
>MU223621.1:1329686-1360971 GCA_018584345.1 Thuja plicata
TATATATATATATATATATATATATATGATAAGTACAATATCATAGAACTGATTGAACTGGTACATAGCATCTAAACATTCAAAAACAATTCCAATCAGGTTTATTATTATTATTTCATGCCTTTATTTTTAATTTTCTCTAAACTATTCTAATTTGTTTATTTCTTGTGTGAAGCTCGCAATCAACAAGTAGAGCAGGAGGGTCAACCCAAGTTGAAGTAATGGATGTTGGAGAAGGGTCTGAATCACTTCCTACTAAATATAAAGCAATGGATGTTGGAGAAGGTTCAAGATCACTTCCTCCTACTAGTATGGATGAACATATAAATATAGCTTAATCTATTAATAGAAAAAAAATTTATAGAAAGCTAGATCATTTACTTGAAATGGATGTGGACAAATTGAGATCACTTGTTGAAAAAACTTATTACACTAAGAAGAGGTTAATGAATAGGATAGAAAAGGAAATAATAGCTAAATTTTATAATCTTGAAACACTTCAACAAGCCAAATTGCTTTCAATCATACTTCTATAAAATAAGTTGCAAGAGCCATTAAAATTGTTTGGTATAGACACATCATCAAAAAAGAGAAAATTTTCTAGCATGCAAAATGATAATATTGAAAATTTTAAGAAAGGTTTGGGCTATGTATGGAAGCGATCTAGATCTGAAGATAAGGACATTACAAGAAGAGTGATATTTGCATCCCTTACAGGTAACAATATGCCCCAAAAAAGACAAATCTCTTCATTTTCATCTGAGATTGGATTTAGTAGGGAAATAATATCATGATATGTTAAAAGGAGAATGGTTTTGGATGATAGTGCATTGGAAGGAAATTGGGCAATTATGTGTAGAGCACCCCGTTCTAATAGGATTAGGGATGAAATTAGGAATTTGATCACATCATTTTGGAATGATAATACTCGTCCTTTATCAAATAGAAGAGATATTATTAGACATAGGATTACACCTAATGAATATTAACTACATACAAAACATTGGTTGGACACAACACAACATGAAATGTATGTGGCATTTTTCAGTTTAAATCCCAATATAAAGATTGGACAAAAATTGTTTGAAAGATTGAAGCCATATTATGTGAGAAAATAAAGTGTTTGAAACTTTTTTTTGTTGTTATCATATTTAATTTGATCTCTACATCCCCTTATGGTCATTTGATAAAAAAATAATCTTCCTAAAAACATGTTTTGATTCACATGTTTAAATATCAATTTACATCAATTAGTCAATAAATGAAATACTTTATATCAAATGATACATGGACCCTTAAGTCATCAAAACATAAATAATATATCCCCTTAAGACATGTACACATAAACATATCACCTAAGATATATACACATAAAGATATCACCAAAGTATAATCCATTATAAAGATATCACCAAGGTATTATCAATCGTAATCAAGTCCTAAAATATGAAAAATATATGTAATATTATTTAGACCACCTCAAGTGGATCAACCTACTCTTGGAGAACATGTAATAGTCTCTCATGATCCTCACTATCTAGTCTCCATTTATGATGTCCACATTGAGATTTAACTGGATGGAGACAAAGGGAGGTAGCAACTACTAGGTGGCTGTATTGATACACCTTATTGTCAGGTTGATAATCAATAAAGTGAATCCTATGTTGGGCTATTTTAATTTCTTGAAATATGTTCACTCAAAAACAACTAAGCCTCCACCACAAATTATAACATTCAAAACATTTTAAATTTGTTAAAATTGATATGCATGCATGCATGTATGTATGTATGTATGTATACACACACACAATGGAATTCAATATCTAAAGCATGCAAACCTGTGGGAAACAATATTACATCATGTTCTTTGAGTTCAATTAACTTCATCCTCTCTGTGGTGCAACGTAATAAATAGTAATCAATTTGAGAAAATAAATTTTTACATTTAAATGACCTTTTTTATTTGTGTGCTTTTATTCCCTGCCTCTTACATTCATCATATCCTAAGGCGTAGGACCCATATCTTCTGATAAGTCTAGATTGACATTTTTCCTCAACACTGAAGCTCGAGATATAGAGCAATAAGACTAAAGGAAACTCAAGAACCATGTGGTACTCATTTAAAAATAAAAATAAAAATAAAAAAAAATTGTGACTTATTTATTTTTTCCTCTTTTCATTCAATGGCATAATGTGATCCAAAATTTGGATGAAGAAAATTAACCTAGTAAGATCTAAAAGCAATTGGAGCAGAAATTTCATGTCTAAATCTTATACCCAAACTAGTCAATCAACAATATTTAAATGCAATTTTGTACTATAGACCTTAAAAAAAATAAAAATAAATGCTAAAGGTGTAAACAATATTCCGTTGAAAACACATTCATTTTATAACCCATAAATTGAACCGAAATTAGTGAAGCCATTTGAATGCACTTTTCTACACTAATCCTAAAAGGGTAAATATGTGTCCTAGATGTAAACACCATTACATTGATATCGGTCACCAATTAACATAACCATGTTTCAATTCCTAGAAAGTATAAAGAAATTTACAAATAAAACTGCAATCACCACATCATCTACACCAAATAACAAACAAAATCACCTGATAAGGTCTATTGATCTTCTTGAGCCTCTGCTCAATATTATATAATATTATGAATATTTATAATATTTAATTTAAAAATGATTCATAGAATTTGATATCATTATACATCGACTTTCATAAAACTTCACCTTGTTAATCATAATCTCATAATATATTATTTCAAATTCATTAATTTTTTTATGGATCATTTCTTACATTATTTACAGATAAACTAATTCAAATAATAAATTGTGTGTGTGTGTGTGTGTGTGTGTGTGTGTGTGTGTGTGTGTGTGTGTGTGTAGGCAAAGGACAAATCCATAATCATTTTATTAAAAAGTGAAGTTTAAAGTAAAAAATAACCATTCACTGCGGGCACTGGTAGGAAAGAACAGAGAAGAAAACCTTCAGTCTCACCCGGGACATTAGTCCAGATCATACATTGTAATGTTGAGGGAATACCCTCTTTTATTACAAAATTTGGAAGAACTTAACTTAAAACTTCTATTACAATCAACATCCTCGCTACATAATTACAGTATTTTCTCTAATGGCTTTCTTGAAAGAATTTATTCCTTTCCCTGTTCTGGCTAAACTTGAAAAATACAATTCTGTAGAAACTATGTGTCTGCCAGCAGGTTATAAAAAGGAAAAAACTCCATATGACAGAAGATTAAAGAGGTTTCAATTTGGTTTTGTAGTATAAGAAACTAATATTATAATCCATCCTATACTTGTCATTCCAAATGATTATATGAATATACACAGAGTTTGCATAAGGGAGATTTTGAAAAGATAGGAAGGGGGATAAAATAAAATATGCTCAAGGGTTCTCAAAGGGTTTATTTTTCCTATATCATTAACATTAATGGTCACATCCTCATAGCTTTGTCGTACAAAAAATGAGAGAGATACTTAAAGATTTAAGTGTAATGCAAAAGGGAAAATAGAAAACAGGGGATCAAAATTTAGAAGGAGATGTAACCTTGAAAGATACCAACATTATTTTGTATGTGGTTTATTTTTAAAGGCTAGGATGATAGCCTATAGAAGTAACATGTCATTGAAGGGTAACAACTGTAAAGAACCTATAACTATCAATCTTTCACAATCAATATATCATTGTAAATATATATGAAAGATTAAAAAATGTAGTCACAAGTCCGCATTTAAACCTTGTATATATATCTAGAATCATAATATATTGATAACAAGATATGGATAAATATTTGTAATTTAAGCACTAAAGCCAAATCAATTAAATAAACTTAAAAGAACAGAAACAACATGATGAATATCAAATCAGATTATGCATCAACATGTTAACCAAAATGTCAAATGTTTTATCCAAATCTTCAGAGCTAAAGAGAAAAACATAGGGAGTTAAATATCCTTGTCTAGAAATCAGAAAAATACTATTACTTAGGCGGAAACTCAAAGATCCAGGAAGCAAAAAAGATAAAGCTATCAAGTCTTGCTCTTTTTGTTTCTTATGAATTCTCCCAGATCCACATAGTCCACTGCATTCTCTATATTTTGACTCACTGAATCCCTCACTATCAGTATTCTCCACATCATCCTCTCTTTAGAAGATCTTGAACCAATCTTCTTCCTACGGGTGTCAAACATGAAGAAAAATGAGGAGGAAGTCTAGATTCCTCCTAATAGTAGGAGTAGTTTGAGAAAAGGATTCCAAATCCTCGGTAGCAAAATTAGGAAAAGAGGGGATAGGTAGACCACCTATTGTAGGTACATCATTTAATCTTGGCTTAGGGATGGTTAACTCTGATTTGATATTTTTAATAACTTTCTCTAGATTATGCAGGTATTGCCTTTTAAAAATCCTTCTAATGAGGTGTCCAATGGCTTTTTTTCCAAGATCTGCCTGAAGGGCTGAGGCTATAAACATCATAGGGATATCAAAGTTGACCCTAAAATGATTTTTTTTCATGATGAACTCTTTACCCAGGATTTTGAAGACTTCCCAGAGGACTAAATTATGGGTGGTTAACATTATGGCTTTCATTCTTGTAATAGAAATTTCTTCATCAAAGGCAATCTGGACCCTAGAGCTCTTCAGTTTAATGACAGTGGACATCATCTTAGAAGGTAAGTATACTTCAGGAAGCCTGTGTTAAAAGAAAGTGATAGGAGTTAATATATATACTTAGATATCGATTGAGTTTCTCTAGAGAATGACAACCCTTTATAACTAACTAACTATCTTTACCGATCCTTAAGCATAAAATAGATGTTATATGCTATGATATATTTAATAATTTTAGCTCTATAGCTTCCTAATCCATTATGTAACTATAATCCAATGAGATAAAATAAAATTCATATCGAGGGTTGGCACTCTGATTGTAATATATTTGTTATAGGGATAATGAGCACCAAGCCATTTTCTAGCTACAATGTTTTGAACATAATATTATGTTATTATAATTATTTGAGTTTCTTGGTGTGTAGTTACAAATATCTCTTGAATATTTACATTCCTAATGCTATTATTGTATGTATTCTTATGGTCGGAGAAAGTTGTATAATGCTACTTAATCTTAGATAGTTAGAAGAAAGAAAATGATCATGAGATTCTGAGATAGCCTATGCTCGATGCCTTATTCATAATTCAAGATGATAGAACCAAAAACCAGAATAGCAATACAAAGTAGAGGAGAGTTTGTTGTCCATATCATGAGATAGGGTAATATTTCTATATCGAAGGAGCTCTATAAGGTAATATTTTCTAAAAATCTATTTTAGAATTACTATAAATGCTTGAGTAATTAGAGAAAAGGAGAAACCTGACACTACTTTTAACATTTAAGCCTATCATAAGAGTCATGAAAATTCTCTGATACCCATAAGTAAATGATTGTATATAGTTCAAAAAACATCATTAAAAGTATATGTATCATTAGAGTAAGATCACTATAGAGAGTATATATATAATCAACAAAGATAATTATACAAAACTTTTATCCTTCGAGTATCAAGAGATATCTATATGTTCATGGGATAACCATAGGAAAATAATACATCCCAACCCAGTCAAAATAAAATGGGATATATATCAACAGTTATTTTCCTATTATATTAACAATTTACTGGATATCAACTAAAAACCAAAAGCGGTCTAATGATCTATAATGACTAAAATATAAAAGAGCTATATTATCTACCACTAGAAATCAATCCTTGTGCTATTTGTGTTTGATGATCATCAGTTTCAGTCACCAACACCTTGCCCTTAGCCTCATTTTTAATCCCCTTCTGCCATCTACTCTTGATGATGATTGGAGAAATAAATTGGATGTCGTCCAGAATGTCATTCCTCATGGAGGTGGGAACCTGATAACCTTCCTCTTGAAGGTAATTGAAAAACCAAACTGTGTCATCCGACGGAACAACCCTTAACCATTTGAGTAAAAAATGGATGTTACATTCTACTATGGTCTAATTTTTGTCAACAATAGTCTTATTACAAAGAATCATTATTGGTATGCAAAGAATTTTGTTTCCATCTAATAGGATACCAACTGAAGCCCTCATATAAGCCTCTGGGAATGGGATTTCCAAGCTTTTATCAACACTATAAACTACCTACTCCAAACCCAATAGAATCTCCATTGTAAAGACCTTTTTTCTAAGGGACACTAGATGTCATTTTTAGGGATCCTAGCAAGGAATAAACAGGAAATAAAAGTGCCTACGATTTCCCCATTTATTCATAGGGTAATTTTGAATTCATACTTATCTTCATTTAAAATCATTTCAATATATCTTCTAACAGGGTCATCCAAAGGTAAGAGGATGCGGTTCCATCGCTTAGGATGGATGCTTCCTTTGAACATTATCTGTCGATTACCTTCAGCATGAAGCACGATAATATGGGTATACATTGCCTTCAAAGAACAGATAAATCAAAGCTCGGAGGGGAAATGTGGCCACAAAAAATTCAAACGAGAAAACATTTATAAATCGTTCGATCAAAAACCTCTAGAAGATCATTTGCAACAAGCTCAAGAAATATTTCTTGAAATGATGAGGAGGTGGCCCGGATTGGGGTATTAACTATTATTGAATGATACTGTCATTTCAAGTAATTATGTTTTTAAGGACAAAGTTTTGGAAACTCAACAAGTGTATTAAATCATGATAAAATCACATAAAGTCATCCTTAGAGGCTTTAGTGGCTATCAAAATTATCCAAAAAAATTTCATTAAAGATATCAAATCTACCTATGGAACCTAATATACTAACCAATGATCTTATTTATCTTAGCTACTGTAGAGAGTCTAAGTATTTAATGTTTCAAAATTATTAAATCCTATAGCCAAGTATAATTATTAATCAACAAGTGAAGTAACAACATTATTTGTTGATTTACCTACTTGGTGAATGTTGATACCTATACCTCTATGAAGAGCTGCAACTAAATCTAATTATTATGGTACCCTATTTTCCTACTTAAGAATGTTTATAATGGTAAACCTTAGTAGTAATACTATTGTTGATATAATTAATTATTTAATGTGAATACATATTCCTAAAATAAAAGCTTCTTCTAAAGATAAATGTTATGGTACCCTATTTTCATACGTAAGAATGTAACCTTTGGAGATAATCCTCTATTTCCTTATTTGTTAATTCGTCAGCTCTTATGTCACCTTCTCTATAGATATAATTGATGGTTAATTTATCAAAAACATTTCACAAATCTATATATTTAGATAAAATTAAGTCCTGTCTCCAATTCATAAGAGAGCCTTTCCTAAGGGCATTAATAATAATTGTAGAATCTCATTCTATGGCTAAGTTTCTGATGCCTTTATTTTTGCATAGAAGGAGACCTTCCACTAGGGCTTCTAACTCTTCATAGTAATTATTTTCTTTACCTATGTATCTAGTTAGCATCACTACTTCCTTTCCTTTCGAGTCATGCATAAAACAACCTATACCTTCCCTACATGGGTTTCCCCTTGATGCGCCATCAAAGTTAAGTTTACATTGGCCAAACATAGGTGGAATACATTTACATTTACCTTGTTTGAGAGAGGAGGAGGTTCCCCCAGAACCAATGAATGGGGGTGGATCTTGAGACCAATCCATCTACTTCTCATTTTATCATCCCAAAAAGTCATTACCAAATCTATTTTATTTTTGTTCACTACCATGTTATTTGTTAGTTCAATGATTGAGCTTTCAATTATTTTTTTAAAGTTTATTACAATCCATTTTTTCATCTTGAAAAAATCTTCTATTCCTTTCCTTCAAAATTTCCCAAAGGATAATCAAAGGAGATGAGATCCACAAAGAGCCATATATACATCCTTTATTTAGGGAAAAAAAAGACATAAGAAGGTCAAAGATAGTGCTAGGGAAGGTAGACTTCCAACCTAGCTGTAGGCTTAACCAATTCAAGATATGCAAGGAGAAGGAACATCCCAGAAGGAGGTGATCTAAAGACTCTTCATGCTTCTCACAAAGAGGGCATCTTCTAGGACCCTAAAAACCCATATGTTTAAATCTATCAGTTGTTAAAATATTTCTATTCCACACTAACTAGGAGAAAATCCCAACTTTAGGCAAGCAGTCCTTACTCCAAAATAAGGTATCTGGTGGAAAGACCTTTGGGCTAGACAGTTTGGATCTTGGGTAATTATAGCCATCTTTAACTTTATATTCACCTCTCTTATTTCCATCCCAAATTAACTTATCCAAACCTAAATGAAATGAAATTTTTTTTGATTTCATAATAGAGATTAGAATTGCCTCTTTAGCCAAACGGAGATTCAGAGTATTCCTATCCTTCCATTTCCATCCAAAATTATTATTATCAAAGAATATATAATCCTTTACTTTATTACCCCAGCTATATTCCATAATAGATTTGGATTGTGCTAGATTTCCTGCCATTTTTAGAGCTTTGTGTCCTTCCCAAGAGTCCACCCAAAAGAGAGCTTGCTCCCCCATACCTAAGTTCCAGGTTATTTTATCTTCGATAATGAATCTGCAATCCACCATAAAATTCCATATTCTGGAGCCTCTGGGGGGAGATTTTTCTCATAACATATTGATAGGATTTAGAGTACTTAAGTGTTTATGAGTCATAATTTTAACCCATTTAAGGTGTATAAACTTGTACATTCTCCGAACTAGTTTAGCCCGTAATGCCATACCTTGAAGTTTAATGTTCTTGATACCTTCACCCCCTCCTCTTTTGGCTTGCAAACCTTATCCCAAGATAATAAGGAAATATTATTTTTTCCCTAAGCCTTGCCAAAAGAAGGATCATAGGATTTGGTTGAGTTCAATCCTCCTTTTAACAGGGAGATCTAAACAAGCTAGTTGATATATGGGTTGTGCACACGGGACATTTTGGACCGTAGTTGCTCTTCCAGTAGTAGACAGCCACTTTCCTTTCCAAGAGGCCATTTTTTATTCTAATTTTGTCTAAGGTTTGGTTCCAAAGTTTGGAAGATCTAGTACCTTGGCCTAGGAGAAGCCCTAGGTATTTACAATGGAGGGAACCTCTATTGAAGTTTAGAGTATTACATATTTTTTGTTCTAGAATCGGATGAGTATTAAAGAAGAAAATTTCTAATTTGTCCTTGTTAATTTCCTATCCTGAACTAATAGCATACTGATCGAGGATCTTTCTATATTCTTTGGCTTCATCTATACAGCTCTGACCACATAGCATAGTATCATCCACAAACCGTTGGTGGGTAGTTGTGTCTAAATTCTTAGTAATTTGGATACCCTTAATTCTACCATCAGATCTATCTTGATTAATTGATCTTCCCAAGGTCACCACCATAATAATAAAGAGAAAAGGGGAGATAGGATCACCTTGTCTAATCCCTCTTTTGATTTCAAAGAAGCCTTGGGGGATTCATTTACTAATATTGATAGTTTATGAGTAGAAATACATTCAAACATAAGGTCTACCCATATATTTTCAAAACCAAAAGCAAAGAGACATTTCCTTAAAAAGATCGAGTCAACTTTATCATAAGCCTTTTTAATGTCTAATTTAATTAGCATACTTGGGTTTTGATTTCTTTGGACAAAATGAATTGCTTCATGAGCAATGATTATACCATCATATATTGATCTACCAAGAACAAAATGGGTTTTTTCATCACTAATTATAGTAGGGAGAAGCTTATGTAGTCTACTAGCCATAGTTTTAGAAAATAATTTATATAAAGTATTACATAAGGTTATAGGCCAATAGTCACTAAATTTTCTGGTTTCTCTTTTTGGGGGATTAATGCTATGAAAATATTATTTACTTCCTTCAAAAATATCCCAGAGTTCCTGATCCCATCAAGAGCTTCAGTAACTTCATCCCCAATAAAGCACCAACATTTTTGAAAAAATCTTGTGGGGAAACCATCAGGATGAGGAGATTTGTGTGGGCTCATTTTTTTAGGACACTTTCCACCTCTTCTTTTGTAAAACATCCTAACAGGCATTTGTTATGTTCTTCCGAGGTGAGTTTAGGTATGTTTCTATAATTCATCCTAATTTCTTAACTTAGTATATTTTTCAGTGTAATAAATGTCCTTGAAAAATTTAACAACTTCACAAGTTATTTCTACCGGGTCATCAATTACTTGATCCCTTATATCCTTGATCGAAGTAATTTTGTTTATAAATCTTCATTGTTTTTTACTATTATAGAAGAATTTAGTATTCCTATCACCCTCATCTAACCATGTTTCCCATGATTTCTGTTGCTAGAAAATATCTTCCTTAGCAAGATCATCTTCATAATGCTTCATGAGGTCTTTTTCTTCCTCATAAAGTCATATTTCCATGCCATTAATGAAAACCTTTTCATTTAGAGCTTTCAATTTCCCTTCCAATACCAATTTATCCTCGAAGATATTCCCAAATTTTATTTTATTCCATAACTTCAGTCGCTGTTTAATAATTTTGAGTTTTTTAACTACCTAATAGAGTAAGGATCATGAGATCTTTTCCTCCATCCACCATGTTCTTATCATCTCTAAAAATCCATCTTCTTTAAACCACATATGTTTGAATTTAAAAGGGCAATTTTCAGGAGACTTATCTTGCAAAATTCTAAGTACCATAGGGAAATGGTCAAAACCAGATGTTGGTTTAACCTCAGTAGAGAAAGTAAAATGAATTTCTAATAAGTTCCCTCTTAGAAAGAATCTATCAAGATTTTCAGCAAAGAAGCTAAAACCTTGCCTTATGTTGTTCCATGTAAAATAATCCTCAAAAGTAGCAATTTCTAAGAGGCTATTCTTATTAATCAAGTCATTAAAATTCACAGCATCTTTGGGGAGAAATAGGTACCCCCATCTTTTATCAGAAGCTTTAGTAATACTATTAAAATATCCACCTATTATGGAGATTTCATTACTGTATTCCTGCAATTTATTTTCAATTTCTCACCATACTCTTTCCTTAACTATATTTGGGATTGGGTCATAAACATTTAAAAAATGGAAACATAAGTTACTTTGAGTACACTTAACCATACCACAATACCAATTTGCATGGTGTTCAAGCTCCAAGAGAGATATTAACCTTGGATCCCAAATAAAACCAATCCCTCCAGAAGCTCCCCTAGCAGTAACTCCCCATAGTTCTCTAATACCCAGTTTATTATTTAGGTTAGATAATCTAAGAAGGTTTAGATTAGTATTAGAAATGTAGAGTAACAATATATGATGCTTGTTAGGGGCATTTAGATCCCTAACATTCCATGTAAGGATATTCATGGTGACTTGGGAAGGACCTTCCCTTTCCCTGCATACAAAATATCAGTTAATTTAGTTTTCCCTATAGCTACCCCATCTTTGGATCTTAATTCTTGAGTGGACTTCCTACCCTTTTACTTTAGGGTTTTAGCATAGTTTGGGACACCTTTGCTAGGCAGAGATGAAGCTATACCAAGAACCGTATTATTATGTGTTTCCATATCCTATAAATCGGTTAGGGTAAGCTCAATATCATGCAAAGAGAGGGGGGTTATTGGTTCATACAATCTTTGATCAGAAGCTCTCTCTGGTGCTTCACTTCCTCCATGCCACAAATTTTCTTCCAAGAAATTGTCCATTAACTCATTAATTACATCATCACATAGATATTCAGATATAAAATTAATTTCTTCTTCTTTCCTTTCATCAAAATCTTGATCAATCATCAGAGGGGTAAAGAGAGATAGAGTCTTAGGATCATTCTGAATCAAAATAGTTCCTATGTCAGAATCCTTATTAATCCTATTAGTTCCATTATCTACTTTTTCAAGAAAAAAGCCTCTACCATCAGTGAAGAGATGATAGCAAAATTATGAGAGGACAGGAAAGGATTTGAGAGAAAAACAAGAAGAGGAGAAGGGTTAAAATATTTACCAACCTCCACAATTTCCCCTCCCTCAATATCTGGAGAAACAAGAATAGGAACAAATTTATCCTTAATGTCTCGATTCTCCTGGGAGGGTGAAACTTCCCGAACTAAAGAACCTTCAAAATTAACCTTAATTTCAGAAAAGAAGATAACTGGATTTAAATTGTAAAACCTATCTTGACTATTAATTTTATTAGGAGATAGGATTTTAATCCTAATGTCCATTTTTTCAATTACAATATTATCTGATTGAGGGTGATCATTTTCTATCATTTTGATATATTTCCCATAACTATTAGCAATATTTTTGAAAAATTCAAGGCCAATAAGTTCCACGTGGACATTAGGAATAAGAATGGCGCGTTCAATAAAGTAACCATTCAGTAGGTCAGGTCTAAAATTCAGCCTCCAGGAAAAAAAGGAGAAATTCTGACCTTTGAAAATAGGGTTTTCATTTGAAAGGAAAAGACGCTTAATTTCTATATATTTTCATTTTAAGAAGAAAAAACCATCACATAGGGAAGAAATACTTAACTTGCCTCTGTAATTACCCTCAAACCAATTTATGTCCATAGGTGAAGAGCCGAAACTATTCCATCTAGTAAAGATACCAAATTGTTTGCATAAAGTTGAGGTTTTGATAACCCTATCCACATTAATATAGAAGAGATAAGGAAAACATTGAGTATTTTTATTAGTATGAGTAGCATCATGGACCATTAGATCAGATTTTATAGGGGGAATAAAAACATCCTTTGACAAGATATCAAATACATTGTGCATTGGGAGTTTAAAGCTAAGATCATGATGCAGCCGAGAAGAAGATACCCTTCTCTTCCTAGGAAGAACATTTCTCCACTTCTTAGGGTTAACATCAGACTCAGCCACAACCAAACTAAGGAAAGCCGATAGCTAATCCAAATCAGACCCAAGATCATAAAATGCTCCCTACCGCGAATACTTAATTTTCTCAAAAATTGAGAGTTGTTGATCTAATTTTTCCATAGAAAAAGAAGTAAAATGCGATCTTGAGCACAGATTAGAAAAATCTAAAAAGAGGAAACAAGGCCACCTTGACTCCAAGCTCCCACATCATAAGAGACCGTAGATGTTCTTCCATAGGGACCAAAGTTGTTGTGAGAGAGAGGAGCACTCAGAGGCCTTGTGCCAAAAGAAGAGATGAAGTCATGATGAATAAAGAGATTTCAACATGGATGAAGTAGAGAGTGTAAAAAATGAGCTTTCATAGGCAGAGCTATTTTTTAATAGGTTTCTATATTATTACAAGATATGATTCCTTAATAATAAATTATATATTATTGCATAACTGAAGTCCAAAATTGCATGCTTGTCTAAAGTGTAATTGGAGAAGAACCCCAAACTATATCAAATAGTCACACAAAGGTTCAAGACCCTATCCAACAACCATACAATCTAGGGCTCTGACAGAGTTCCCAAAACCAACACACACAAGACTAGATCCTTCCACTAGTCTTTAATGCCCTTAAGGCACTATTAGGCCACAACTAGAACCAACTCTTAAAGGATGGAACAGGGTTCTAAAAATGTTGGATACTTTTTTTTAAGTTCTATGAAAGATAAATCCCACATTAATTCACTCTTGAGACATTGTTAAGACACCAAAGCCTACAAAGGGCTACAAGGAAAAAATATGGCTTTCTTATGGTAAGCTACATGGAAGTCCACCAAAATGAATATTTTCCACCCTTAGATGTTCCAAACAACCTACTTAAAACACACTCTAAGTGAGGATCCTTGACTAATCACCCAAATCCTTATGTGTACAATTCTCTCCTAGGCCTAATGAGCAATTAGGTCTCCATTTACAAAGAAAGTGTCTTAAAATGAACTCACCTCCCAACCAGACCTTACCAGGACATGTTTAGGATCATGAGAAACCTCTTAGTCCTTGGCTTTAGGTCTTCATTCCACCCTTGGGTTGAGTTGTGCATCAATTACAAAACTATGGACAGTCCCATTGAGATGCATGTCGAGAGGGTTTAGCCATTACTCCTTCCATCAACCTCCTCCTAATCAAAGACCCCAAAAATATTATAATGCATACTCAATCCCTTCTTTCCACCAAGGTTCAGTATTTTCCCATGGTAGAATCTCCTTGAAAGAGGATTTTTCTCTCAAAACCCTAGTTAGGGCCTTCCTATGACTAGTGAGCAATCAAAACACAATAAACTTCATTCCTTTCATTACAAGTAAATAGTTTTTTAACTAGTAACATGATCACCAACTGAAAACAAATAGACAAGTGCAATGGTCACCAAAATCAGTGAACACCGAAAGAACTATCACCGACAGACAGTTCAAAGAGAAAATGGACAGACAGTTCAAAGAGAAAACCGATAGACAGTTCATAGAGTAACCCAAGAGTAGTATGTCTACAGAGACATCACTGAGCACCAGTCTACTGAGAGACATTTTTATTCCTGAGAAAATTGGAACTGAGATACATGTTAGCTAAAGCACTTCACCTTTATAAATAGCTTTATGCTTAACTGTAAAACCATTTCTTGAGGATTAAATAAAGCATATGAAATTGTTTTAATCAGTCTAAATAATTGTAAACATGCCAACTACGAGATCAAGTTCAAGTTGTAAACCTTTGATCATAGATTTTTTATTGTAAAGCGTGAAACCTAATTAGGTCAAAACCTTTGTATAAATAGATGTATAATTAATCAGAACAATAATGATTGTAATCGTAGCAAACATCTATGGATCAAATAGAGTTTCATTGAGAAGGACACAAAAGAAAGAATTTAGTTATGAAGAACTAAGATTCAAGGCTACCGAGCAAAACAGAGGTATTATCCATCACTATAGATGATACACATATCTTGTGAACTTAAAGGATTTGTAATCAGCAATTCAAGATTACATACTATCAGGTCATAAGTATTTTTTACTACTCTCTAACAATTGTAGCAAATAGAATAAATCCTTTAAGAAGGTGGACTTAATAGTCTTATTGTAAATCTCTTAACTGAGTGCACACTTAACAGTGTTGTTAAAATCTCTTAACCGTGTAGACCTAACCAGTCTAAAATGATACTCCTAATAGGGTAGGATCATTATAAGTGATCACACTTGTAGCCTTAACCGGTACCTTCCATTCTACAAATAGTGAAGCTTTGTGGGTTTCATCCCCACCGCAATTTTTACCTTCTAACAGAGGTTTTCTGCGTTATCAATTCTTGTGTCATGTGTAACTACTTTCCATGAATGTTTCTATGAATGTTTACATGAAATTAAGTTTGTGTTTTGATATTACATGCATAAGGTAGAAAAGAAATATGGTTGGTAATGCAAGTAAAGACTACTAAAGGTTAAAGTGATAAAAGTTTTAAAGGCACTTATTCACCCCTCCCCTCTCAGTACACAACATTCCATTATTCCAACAATTGGTATCAGAGCTAGATCTCTTATTTGGAAAAGTTTAAATCACTTGAGAGAAAAGATCATACAATGGAAAGGTATAATCTTGACAAAAATATGGAGAATCAAAAAATACAGATACAGATCTTCTATGAGAAATAAAAAGAAGCAAGAATCAAGATGAGAGAGCTACTGGATGAAATAAAATTTATGGCATCTCACTACAATGAAACTGACTATCATGAAGAAGAGATACATGATTTGTTTGGGTCATCAGGACCTACATCTAGCAATACATCTGACAAATCTGAAGGGAGCATTACAAGTCTTAATGAAATCAACCAACATTTGACAGGGGAAGTAAAGGTACTACAAATTGGTCAAGGGATACATATGGTAAGAATTATTGATGTTATGAATAATGCTAGACAAGTTGAACAAGAAAGGACATTAGCTATTGATGACAGGAGGAAGATCACTGAGAAGTTGTAAGAGAAATAAACTCAAATACAGAGACTTATTGAACATCACATTGAGATCATCAATCACATAGGTCTTATGAGTCATGAGGCCAATTGAATAAATATAGAACTTAATGGGAAATCAGAAGCTATTGGTGAACTCAGAGAAGAAAATGAAAAACTAAAACCTAAAGCAAGGATTCAGCAACAACATAATGATATGATCAAGAAAGCTGAAGAGAGTACAAAAAGAATGGATGATTTTCTGAATAGACAAAGAATATTCAACAATATTACTGGATTAGGGTATACCGAGCATGGAGAATCATCAAACTGAGTTGATCACAAAGATGTCTACACAAATCCAAGAGCAAAGAATTAGTCATGAAATCACTGTGGAAAACCAGGCCACACATCAAATGTTTGCAGGAGAAAAGCTAAAGGTATTCCTAAATCTACTTCTACATTCATAGGTAACTGTTATAACTGTAACAAGCATGGACACAAAGAACATGAATGCAGATCTAAGGTGAACCAATCAAAGAAGGATTCATACATGGAAAAATATTATTCTACTCTCAAAATGCATGGACACACATCTCATGAATGCAAGAAAAAGAAAAAGCAAGTATGGAAACCAAAAGAACAAGAAAATGCTTATAAACTGAGAAGAGTTGATAACTCATATGTTTGGGATTACAATACATCGGTAAATTGCAAAGCATGTGATAAATATGGACACATAGCTTCAAACTGCATGAGGAAATGGATAAGAAGGTCTAGAAGCTGGACTAACTCTGGAGTGGCATGCTTACACTATCATAAAGTCGGTCACCTAAGAAAGGACTACAAAGACCGAGTGATGGTGTCAAGCACTTTTGCTAATGGGAACATTATTGAAGATATCAGGAGAATGAGAAATCAAATGTGGAGGAAATATTCAAGAAAATATAATGTTGGACCAAGCATTACAATTGGTGACACCTCATCCAATGGATCTGGTGATTCCACCACCCCCACCTAAGAAAAACAAGTAAGTATGGAATTACACTCTACAAAGCTATATTTTGCATCAATTCCAATATTCAATGATAATATACCAAACTAGCATGAATGCAGATGCACTATGGTATTAATTTTTATGATTTTGTGAATCCAATCTTGTCGGTCAATACATACCGAGCATCATTGGTGTACATATAAAATCCAAGTTTTCAACATAAACTAAGCATCATTGGTAAACACATGAAAGACAATCAAGTCTTCGCTATATAACGAGCATCGTCGGTGAACATGTGAAAAGTACAAATAAGTTTTCACTTTCCCTGAGTGTTGCATTCTCACTGAGGATGAAGTCTTTGGTATGATACCTGAGCATATTTTGTTTGATTGACCGAGTGGTAGCTAAATAATTTAATGCACCACTTAGGTTATTTTCTATAAATAGGGAATCAAATAGCTCATTCACTCACCAAGAAAAAAATGAATATAGCAGAGCGAAGAAGAGAAATTGAATGTGACAAGTTTGCAAATTGCTTCATAATAGATTCAAAGACAACTCCAAAATATTCATATCATCTACAAAAAAGATCACTTAAGTACCAAGTCTTACCGATCTCATAGTTCATTACAGAGAAAGCCCTAATTTCATGAAATATGGCAACCACATCGCGAGTCTCCAAGATAAAGAACCAAAAGAACAAAAAGATCAACCTGATCAAGAACAGAACCTATGAAGAACCTAAGTATAAATGCAATGTTAGAGAAATTTGCAGTAGCAGCCACATATTCTTCTTCTATAGTAGATTGAGAGATGAATCCTTGCTTCTTACTTATCCATGTGACAAGGTTGTCACCCATAAAGAATTCTCCTCCTATTGTTCTCTTTCTATCATCTAAGTTTCCAGCCCAATCAACATCTGTATAGACTTGAAGCTCAAATTTTCCTTCTCTTTTATACCATAAGCCATAGTCTTCTATATTCTTTAGATATCTCAGAATTCTTTTTACAGCACTCATGTGTGATTCTTTGGGATTTGTAGAGAATCTTGCAACTATTCCAACTGCATGTGCTATATCTGGTCTAGTTTGTACAACATACATGAGGTTTCCAATCATAGATCTATATAGGGTCTGATTTACCTCAGTTGACTTGTCTTCCTTTTTCATCTTGCATCTGGTTTCCATAGGTGTTCCAACTGGCTTGGATTCTTCCATCTTGAATATATTGAGAACTTCCTTGATGTATTTGGATTGTGTGATGTATATGCTTGCATCATGTTGAAGAATTTGTACACCAAGAAAGAACTTGATGTCCCCAAACATTTACATCGCAAACTCTTTTCTCATTTCATTAGAAAATGATTTGCATAACATATCATTACCTCCAAATATGAATTCATTAAGAAATATTTCAGCAATCAGAATGTTATCATCGGTATCTTCTTTTAAATATAGATTATTGTTTTCACTT
Organism: Thuja plicata; assembly: GCA_018584345.1. NCBI lineage: Eukaryota > Viridiplantae > Streptophyta > Pinopsida > Cupressales > Cupressaceae > Thuja > Thuja plicata. Next base: position 1,348,019 of record MU223621.1, read on the forward strand.
GTTCTTACAAATCCAATACTTATGAGATAGGAGTGAAGTCTTTCATACCATGCTCTTGGTGCTTTTTTTTCAATCCATACAAGGCTTTTTGTAGTATACAAACCATGTTTCTCTTGTTAGGATCAAAAAACCCTTCTAGTTGTTCAATGTATACCTCTTCCTCTAGTATTCCATTTAGGAATGCAGACTTGACATCCATTTGGTATACCTTGAATCCTTTGAATGCAATATAAGAAAGTAGAATTCTGACTCTTTCTAGTCTAGCAATGGGTGCAAAGGTTTCTCCATAGTCAATACCTTCTTCTTGTCCATACCCCTTGCATACTAATCTTTCTTTGTTCCTTGTGACTTCTCCATTCTCATTTATCTTGTTTATGAATATCCATTTGGTACCAGTGAAATTATTGTCATCTGGTCTAGGTACTAATGTCCATGTATTTTTCTTCTCAATCTACTCAATCTCTTCATTCATAACACTGACCCATTCTTTATTTTCAAGTGCAGTATTGACAGTTTTAGGCTCAAAATAACAAATTAAACATCTAGTGTTTAGTGACTTACTTCTTGTTCTCATTCCATCCTTTTTGTCTCCTATGATCTGGTTCTATGGATGGTGTCTTGTGACATACTTGGCAAGTATCGGTTCAGCTCTTTGTTCATCATTGTGTTCATCATCTTGAGCTTCATTTTGATCTTCATCGCTCAGTACTTCATCTTGAGAAATTTCTTGATTTTTGGTGTTAACGGCCTAATGCTTGGGTGCATTTTTATATCACTTAAGAGTGATATATTGTTTCTTGGGTAGAGTGTCAAGTTCTTCACTATAGATAAACCTATTGTATTCTTCTGGTTCCTTTTTGCTTTCCTCATCATTTTTGTCAGCAAATTCATCCACTTTGACATTTACACTTTCAATGATTTTGTTACAGGACTTGTTAAGACATTTATAAGCTTTGATTTTGGGCAAATACCCTAGAAATATTCCTTCATCACCTTTGGAGTCAAGCTTTCCATTTTTATCTTCTTTCAAAATACATCATTGACTTCCAAAAAATATGAAGTAACTTACATTGGGTGAATGTCCATACCATAGCTCACAAGGTTTCTTTTGGGTGTCTTTCTTCAATTGAACTTTGTTCAATGTGTGGAAAGTAGTACTAAGAGATTCTCTCTAGAATGTTTGAGTGATTCCTTTCTCAATCATCAGTGTTCTGGAACAATCAACAATGGATCTGTTCCTTCTTTCAACAATCTCATTTTTTTGTGGTGTTCTTGGTGCAGTAACCTATCTTTGAATTCCATGCTCATTACAAAAGTTAGTGAATTCATCAGAAATAAATTCTCCTCCTCTATCTGACTTTATACATTTTAGTTCCTTTCCACTTTGTTTTTCCACTATAGCTTTATACTATTTAAACATCTTGAATGCTTCTAATTTTTCTTTTAAGAACATAACTGTCATTATTCTAGAATAATCATCTAAAAATAGAATGAAGTATCTATCACCATAATATCTCTTTGTACTCATGGGTCCACATAAGTCAGTATGGACTAATTCTAGAATAGCATTAGATGTGTAGGTTTTGCTCTTGAAACTAGACTTTTTCATTTTACCTTTTTGACAATTCTTACACACGACATGGTCGAGCTTTGACATGCTTAGTAAGCCTCTTACTTTCCTTTTATTTATTATCCTAACCATGTTGTCAAAACTCACATGACATAACCTTTTATGCCTTAGCCATATGTCTTCATTGCTAGCCATTAAGTAAGTGATTTTAATCTCATGAAGATAGAATAGGTTACCTTTTGTTTGTTCACTAGTTCTAATCAACCTTCATGATTCATTAAAGATCTTTGCCTTTTTGTTCTCAAATGCAACTCGGTGTCCTGTGTTATTTAGCTGTAAGACTCTCAATAGAATATAGTTACGTCATTTCACCCAATATGCATTTTCACATCTGATCAAACTATTCAACATTATTATTCCTTTACCTTCAACCGGACAAGGTGAGTCATTACTCATTCTTACTGATCCACCATTATAATACTCAAAAGTTTCAAACTTTCCTTATCTCTAGTCATGTGGTGAGTACATCCACCATCAATAATCTAGACATAATTCTTACTAACCTTATATATGAGTGCAGTTTCCACCTACCTTTCCTCTTCGTCTGAATTGTCCTTCATAGCAACAAATAAAACCTCAATATCTTCATCAGATTTGGTGTCAATATTGTCAGATTTATTCTCAGTCAGGTAACAAGATTTCTTCCTTTTTTCCTTGGTCTTGGTTGTCTCTTCTGTCAGATTTTCAATTGCTTCGGTAATCTCTTTCATCACCTTTGTCAAACTTCTTTTCACATGATTTGTCATTCTTTTTGTCTTCTTTTCTTTTGTTAGGACATCTACTAGTAAAGTGTCCAATCTCTTTACAATTAAAACATACCAATGGTAATTTACCTTTGTATCTACCTTTTCCTCTCTACAATATTCTAGCCATTAGTGCTTCAATATCATCAAGTTCTTGGTCATCTCTATCACTTTCACTCTCATTTCTCATTTCTCATAGTGTGTTTATGCCTTGATTTACTTATTTTCAAAGAATATTTTAATGTAGACTCAATAGATGGTAAGACACTGTTGTCAAAGTTATTCATCTCAAATGAAATAATTCTACCAATCAAACTATCTAGAGTAACATTGTTATTTGCTACTGCTCTCATTTATTTTATAGTAGATAATCTAATAGCATAAACAGGCAGTAAGGTTCATAGGATTTTACTTACCATTGTTTCTTCTTCAAGTACACTTCCTACTCCTCAGATAGCATTACTACCTCTTTGATTCTATAGCTGTATTGAGTGATGTTTTCTCCTTCTTTCATTCTTAGGTCATCAAACCTTCCTTTTAGGCTTTCAGCCTTAGATCTTAGCACATTCTTATCTCCTTCATGTACTAGCTTAAATTTGTCCCACATTTTCTTTGCAGTGGTGAATGATTTGACATCTTCAAATTGAGCATCAGAGAGTGAGGAATAAAGTTGTATCATCATAGAGTTGTTTTCATGATTTTCTCTCAATTAATCAACTGTCAGAGGTCTAGTGGGTAAAAAACAATTAAGTATATAAGTATTGAGTAACATCATTTCCAATACCTGATAGGTGGAGACTTATCCTGCTTTGCCATGATGCAAAATTGTCCTTTTTCAACTTAGGCACATCCCTTTTACTCATCTTGTGATCTTCTTCTTGAGTATTTAAACTCCCTTTCTAAGCACACAAGCTCTGATACCAATTGTTAGAATAACTGAGAGGGGGGGTAAATCAATGGCCTCAAAAATTAATCCAATAAATCAACCCAAAACTTTATACCACAAATAAAAAAACCTCTAGTTATCTTCAGTCCTACAAGATGTATGCCCTTAAATAATCTTATCAAATAACTACTGCTTAGAGCATACTGTTTATCTTTTTTCTTAAGCTTTACCGAATAGTAGTCTAGTCTTTACCGAAATACAGTAAATAACTTAGTGTTTAACGATAAATCTTGTTTAATTAATGTGTAAAGTAAAAAATCAAAGAAATGGACCGTATACATATTTGACACATGGATTTTTAATGTGGAAACCCTGTTAGGGGAAAAACCACTTGGGACCGGTAACCCAAAATTTTCACTCTTCTGAAGTGAGCTTGATGAAGAGCCAACCCTGTTAAAGGTTACAAACATACTGTTAAGTGTGACTTTTTTAGAAGATTTAATATTAATAGTTTATCACTTGATATCTGGAATTGACTATACTATCTTCATGAGAAACCTTTTGATACTCCTTGGGATGTATCTCAATATATAAAGGATAGTTAAATCCCAATCTTTTAAGATATTTTCTGAATCAATGGCTAAACTAAAATAGTATATGATATGTTCATAAATACAATTTAATCTCATAGATGTTCAGATCTATTATAAGCTCATAATATGTTTTGTTCATTTCCTTTTCTCCACTTCTTTCTGCTTGGTGAATGTTGTTGCTTCTCTGTTTCTCAATGTCTGTAGAAATCTTAGCTTTGTTTTTCATCTTGTATGATCAGATCTGTATGAAGACTTCTTATCTTCACCAAAATTCTCTTCAGCATTCCTTTTTTCATAATGAATAGCTTGTCTCTTTTATAGACATGATTTCACCGTTTCTAAGTCCTTGTCTTTCTTGTTCTTTGACATGATCTTCAAATCTTTCCATTCTTGCTTTAAATCTTGCTTAAGTTTTATCTCGTAGATTTCTTCTTGAAAACTGGAATAAAACTATCTTTAAATATCTAGCTTATCTTTAATTATCTTTTAACCTAGTCGATGAAATAAATGTAATCAAATAGTTAACTCTATATTTAGGTCCTACCATCTAATTTTTTTTTCATTTCTGAACTTCAGTTCTGATCGGTATTTAATTCCTTATTTTCTCGGTCTTGACTTTAAATGTCTCGGGCATCTCTATCTATCGCGGTTGTCTGTCTGTCAGGAAACATGGTGACTTTAAGTTCTTCTTGGGTATCACTTTGATTTTTCTCAGTAGTGCTTGCTCGTGTATCTTTCTCAGGTATCATTGTGACTCTTCTTGGGGTTCTCTACCCTTCGGTGTGCACTATTCATCAGTGTTTGTGTTCATTTGGTGTATAATGAACTGTTATGCATTACTGATAACATAACCTTTATCTCTTTGGTTCTTTGAAGTCTTTGACAATATTTATATGACCAATCAGAATAAATCAAGTTGACATCAATGACAATATAATACATTAAATGATTTAATGTCTTGCATTAACTTTTTGTATCTCTGTAATCATCAACTTAACATCTTCAAATATTCAATGAGCTATAGTTCATCAATATCTCCATTTGGCATTGATGGAAACATACTACATACTAATAATACAATATGAGATATATGAGTTTGTAGTTCATCAAACTCTAACATACTTGTTTTTCTATAACCAATACAAATGTCTAACGCTTGGTAAGCTCTTCTATCTTAGCTTTGATTCTTGCAGGGTACTTCCTTCATTCTTCATTCCCTTCACTGGATAGATGTAGTAACTTTTGATTATGTCTCTCCCTTTGTTGTATAATCTCTTCTCCCTTTTCTGGATATATATGTAGTGTTAACTTTTCCAATTCTCTCCCTTAGATAGATGTTTCTTTGAACCTTCCTCTGATGTTTTCTCTCACTTTAACTGTTCCTCTTCTTGATGGATGATTATGATAGAAATTTCATATCTCTTTTCCCTTTAACATCAATATGACTCATTGAATACTTCTCTCCATATTCATTAGGTACATCTCTTCTTATGAATACTTTTGATAGATATTTCATATGGATATAATCTCTCCCTTTAACAACAATGCCAAACTAAATATATCTCTTTTTCATAATATATTCCTTAAATTTCCTCTCCATCAGTAATACAATAATCTGGTGTTTGGTGCAGATAAGTACCTTTCTATGTACTGATATATCTTTGTAGTCCATCTCTTTGCTAGCATCAACATGAATTATCTTCGGATTATGTGTAGGTTGATGCAGCCTCCTATTCAGCTTAGTGACCAATAGACAAGGGTCGGACCCCTAGTCTCTTTCTTAGGTACTCAAATGTATCTTTAGGCAATGGCCTTGTGAATATGTCTTCTAATTGTTCCTTGGATTGAACATATTCCAGTATCACCTCTTTCTCTTACACTTGTTCTCTTAATTAATGATACTTGATAGCAATATGCTTTGTCTTAGCATGCATGACAGGGTTATTTGATATGTTTATTGCACTAGTATTATCCTATTAGATAATCACTGGCTCAAGATTTTTCATATTTATACCTTCCAATAATTGCTTGATCCATGCAATGTTAGAGAAATTCATAGAAACAACCACATATTCTGCTTCTACAGTAGATTGAGAGATGCATCCTTGCTTCTTACTTATCCATGTGACAAGTATGTCACCCATAAAGAATGCCCCTCTTGTTGTCCTCTTTCTATCATCTAAGTTTCCAGCCCAATCAACATCTGTATAGACTTGAAGATCAAATTTTCCTTCTCTTTTATACCATAAGCCATATTCTTATGTATTCTTTCGATATCTCAAAATTCTTTTTACAACAGCCATGTGTGATTCTTTGGGATTAGCAGAGAATCTTGCAACTATTCCAACTACATGTGCTATATCTGGTATAGTATGTACAACATACATGAGTTTTCCAATCATAAATCTATATAAGGTCTGATTTACCTTGGTTGACTTGTCTTCCTTTGTCATCTTGCATCTGGTTTCCATAGGTTTTCCAACTGGCTTGGAGTCTTCCATCTTGAATATCTTGAGAAGTTCCTTGATGTATTTGGATTGTGTGATGTAGATTCTTGTATTTTCTTTAAGAATATGTAGACCAAGAAATAACTTTATCTCCCCAAACATTGACATCTCGAAATATACTCTCATTTCACTAGAAAATGATTTGCATAACATATCATTACCTCCAAATATGATATCATCAAGAAATATTTCAGCAATCAGAATGTTATCATCAATATCTTCTTTTAAATATAGATTACTATTTTCACTTGTTCTTACAAATCTAATACTTATGAGATAGGAGTGAATTCTTTCATGCCATGCTCTCAGTGCTTGTTTCAATCCATAAAAGGCTTTGTATAGTATATAAACCATGTTTCTCTTGTTGGGATCAACAAACCCTTCTAGTTGCTCAATGTATATCTCTTCCTCTAGTATTCCATTTAGGAATGCAGAGTTGACATCCATTTGGTATACCTTGAATCATTTGAATGTAGCATAAGAAAGTATAGTTCTTACTCCTAATCTAGAAATGGGTGCAAAGTTTTCTCCATAGTCAATACCTTCTTCTTGTGCATACCCCTTGCATACTAATATTGCTTTGTTCCTTGTGACTTCTCCATTCTCATTTAGCTTGTTTTTGAATATCCATTTGGTACCAATGACATTCTTATCATCTGGTCTAGGTACTAATGTCCATGTATATTTTTTCTCAATATTCTCAATCTCTTCATTCATATCACTGACCCATTCTTTATTTTCAAGTGCAGTATTGACAGTTTTAGGCTCAATATCACAAATTAAAAATCTAGCATTTAGTGACTTAATTCTTGTTCTCATTCCATCCTTTTTTTCTCCTATGATCTAGTTATGTGGATGGTGTCTTCTGACATACTTGGAAAGTACCGGTTTAGCTCTTTGTTCATCATTCTTTTCATCATCTTGACCTTTATTTTGATCTCCATCACTCTGTACATCATCTTGAGCAATTTCCTAATTTTTGGTGTTTACAGCCTGATGCTCGGGTGCATTATTCTTTCACTCGGGAGTGATATATTTTTTCTCAAGAAAAGTGTCAAGCTCTTCACTATAGATAAACATGTTGTAGTCTTCCAGTTCTTTTCTCATTTCCTCGTCATTTTTCTCAACAAATTCATCCACATTGACATTTGCACTTTCAATGATTTTGTTAGAGGACTTGTTAAGATATTTATAAGCTTTTCTTTTGGTAGAATACCCTAGAAATATTCCATCATCACCTTTGGAGTCAATATTTCCATTTCTATCTTCTTTCAAAATATAATATTGACTTCCAAAAATTATGAAGTAACCTACATTGGGTGTATGTCCATACCATAGCTCATAAGGTGTCTTTTTGGTGTCTTTCTTAAATTGAACTCTGTTCAATGTGTAGACAGAAGTACTGACATTTTCTCTCCAGAATGTTTGAGTGATTCCTTTCTCAATCATCAGGGTTCTGAATAATCAACAATGGATCTATCCTTTCTTTCAGCAATCCCATTTTGTTGTGGTGTTCTTGGTGCAGTAACTTTTCTTTGAACTCTATGCTCATTACAAAAGTTAGTGAATATAACATTACTTAATTCTCCTCCTTTATCTAACCTTAGACATTTTAGTTCCTTTCCACTTTGTTTTTCCACTATAGCTTTATACCATTTAAACATCTTGAAAGCTTCTTATTTTTCTTTAAGAACATAACTGTCATCATTCTAGAATAATCATCTACAAATAGAATGAAGTATCTATCACCATAATAGCTCTTCATACTCATGGGTCCACATAAGTCAGTATGGACTAATAATAGAAGAGCATTAGATGTGTAGGTTTTCCTCTTGAAAATAGACTTTGTCATTTTACCTTTTTGATAATTCTTAAACATGACATGGTCGGGCTTTGACATGCTCGGAAAGCCTCTTACTTTCCTTTTATTTCTTATCCTAACCATGTTGTGGAAATTCATATGACATAACCTTTTATGCCACAACCATATGTCTTCATTTCTATCCATTAAGAAAGTGGTGTTAATACCATCAAGATAGAATAGGTTACCCTTTTTTTGTTCACCAGTTCCAATCAACCTTCTTAATTCATTAAAGATCTTTTCCTTTTTTGATCTAAAATTCAACTTGGTGTCCTATGATATTCAGCTATGAAACACTCGATAGATTATAGTTAAGTCCTTTCACCCAATATGTATTTTCACATCTGATTAGATTATTCAATATTATTGTTCCTTTACCTTCAACTAGACAAGGTGAGTCATTACCCATTCTTACTGATCCACCATTATAATACTCAAAAGTTTCAAATTTTTCCTTATCTCCAGTCATGTGGTGAGTACAACCACTATAAATAATCCAGACATCATTCATACTAACCTTAGATATGAGTGCAGTTTCAACATACCTTTCCTCTTCATCTGAATCATCCTTCATAGAAACAAATACCACCTCAATATCTTCATCAGATTCAGTGTCAGTATTGTCAGCTTTATTCTTAGCGAGGTAACAAGCTTTCTTCCCTTTGTCCTTGTAGTCTTGGTTGTCTCTTCTATCATATTGTCAGTTTCTTTGGTAATCTTTGTCGTCACCTTTGTCAAACTTCTTTTCATATGATATGTCATTGTTTCTATCTTATTTTATTTTTTAAGGATTTCTAGCAGAAAAATGTCCAATCTCTTTCCAAATAAAACATACCAATGGTAATTTACCTTTGTATATCTACCTTTTCCTCTCTGCAATGTTCTAGCCATTAGTGCTTCAATCTCATCAAGTTCTTGGTCATCACTATCACTTTCACTCTCATTTCTCATAGTGTGTTTATGACTTGATTTACTTATTTTCAAAGAATACTTGAATGAAGACTTGATAGATGGTAAGACATTATTGTCAAAGTTATTCATCTCAAATGAAATAAGTCTACCAATCAAACTATCTAGAGTAACATTGTTACTTTCTACTGCTCTCATTTCTTGTATAGCAGATACTCTAATAGTATAAAAAGGTAGTAATTTTCTTAGGATTTTACTTACAATTGTTTCTTCTACAAGTACACCTCCTACTCCTCAGATAGCATTAACTACCTCTTTGATTCTACAGCTGTACTGGGTGATTTTTTCTCCTTCTTTCATTCTTAGGTCATCAAACCTTCCTCTTAGGTTTTCACCCTTAGCTCTTAGCACATTCTTATCTCCTCCATGTACTATCTTCAATTTGTCCCACATTTGCTTTGCAGTGTTCATGGTTTTCTCTCAATGTATCAATTGTCGTAGGCCCAGTGGGTAAAACAAATTCAGTATCTAAGTATTGAATAACATCATTTCCAATACCTGATAGGTGGAGTCTTATCCTACTTTTTCATGATGCAAAGTTGTCCTTGTTCAACTTAGGCACATCCCTTTTTTTCATCTTGTGATCTTTTTTTTGAAACTAAAACTCCCTTTCTAAGCACACAAGCTCTGATACCAATTGTTGGAATAACTGAGAAGGGGGGGTGAATCAGTGGCCTCAAAAATTAATCCAATAAATCAACTGAAAAATTTATACCACAAATATAAAACCTCTACTTATCTTCAGTCCTACAAGATGTATTCCCTTAAATAATCTTATCAAATAACTACTTCTCGTATTATATTGTTTATCCTTTTTCTTAAGCTTTACCAAATAGCAATCTAGTCTTTACCGAAATACATTAATAACTTAATGTTTACCAATCAATCCTATTTTAGTAATGTGTAAAGCAAAACATCAAAGAAATGAACCATATACACATTTGACACATGTCTTTTTAATGTGGAAACCCTATTAGGGGAAAAACTACTTGGGACAAGTAACCCAAAATTTTCACTCTTCTGAAGTGCGCTCAGTGAAGAGCCAACCCTGTTAAAGGTTACAAACACACTGTTAAGTGCGACCTTGTTAGAGGATTTTATATTAATATTTTTTCACTTGATATCTAGAATTCACTATGTTATCTTCATGAGAAACTTTTTGATACTCCTTGGGATGTATCTTAATATATAAAGGATAGTTAAACCCCACTCTGTCAAGAGATTTTCTAAATCAATGGTTAAACTGAAACAGTATATGATTTGTTCATAAATATAACTTAATCTTGTAGATGTTCATATCTATTGTAAGCTCATAATGCCTTTCTGATTAATCTTCTCTTCAGCTCCTTTTCTCCACTTCTTTCTGCTTGGTGAATACTGATGCTTCTCTGTTGCTCGGTGTCTGCAGAAATATTAGCTCTGTTCTTTAGCTTGTATGATCAGATCTGTATGAAGACTTCTTATCTTCACAGAATTCTCTTTAGCACTCCTTTATTTCATAGTGAATAGCTTGTCTCTTTTAAGACATGATTTCACCATTTATAAATCCTTGTCTTTCTTTTTCTTTGACGTGATCCGCAAATCTCGCCTTTCTTTCTTAAAAGCTTGCTTTAGTTTTATCTTGTATATTTCTTCTTGACAACTGGAATAAAAATAGCTTTAAATCTCTAGCTTATCTTTAGCTTCTAATTGGTTGATGAAAACAATGTAATCAAACAGTTAACTCTATATTTAGCTCCTGCTAGCTAAGTCTTTTGTCATTTCTCAACTTCATTTCTGATCGGTGTTTAACTCCTTGTTTGCTTGGTCTTGACTTCAGTTGTCCCTGGGCATCTCTGTCCGTCGCGGTTATCTTTCCGTCAGGCAACACTTTGAATTTCATTTCTACTCGGGTATCACTTTGGTTTTGCTTGGTAATTCTTGCTCGGATATCTTGCTCGCATATCATTGTGACTCGTCTTGGGGTTCTCTATCCGTCGGTATGCACTATCTGTCAGTGTTTATTTTCACTTGGTGTATACTGAACTTTTATGCATTATTGATAACATAACCTTTATCTCTTTGGTTCTTTGAAGTCTTTGACAATATTTATATGACCAATCAGAGTAAATCAAGTTGATATCAATGACATTACAATACATTAACTAATTTAATGTCTTGCATTAACTTTTTGCATCTCAAAAATAATCAACTTAACATCTTCAAACATTCAACCAGTTATAGTTCATCAATCTCTCCCTTTGGCATTGATGGCAACATACTATATACTAATAATATAATATGAAATATATCAGTTTGTAGTTCATCAAACTCTATCATACTTATTTTTCTATAACCAATGCAAATGTCTGACTCTCGGTAAGCTCTTCTAGCTTAGATTTGATTCTTGTAGAGCACTTCCTTCATTCTTTATTCCCCTCACTGGATAGATGTAGCAACTTCTGATTATGTCTCTCCCTTTTTTGTAGAATCTCTTCTCCCTTTTCTAGATAGATATGCAGTGTTAACTTTTCCAATTCTCTCTCTTAGATGGTTGTTTCTTTGAATCTTTCTCTGATGTTTTATCTCCCTTTGACTGTTCCTCTTCTTGATGGATGATTATGATAGAGATTTTATATCTCTCTTCCCTTTGACAATAATATGACTCATTGAATACTTCTCTCCATATTCATTAGGTACATATCTCCCTTTGAATACTTCTAATAGATATTTCATATGGTAATCTCTCCCTTAAGTCATCTCTCTTTGACAACAATTCCAACCTAAATCTCTCTCTTTTTCATAATATATTCCTTGAATTTCCTCTCCATCAGTAATACAATAACTCTAGTATTCGGTGCAGATAAGTACCTTGCTTTGTACTGATATATCTTTGTAGTCCATCTCTTTCCTAGCATCAACATGAATGATCTTTAGATTATGTGTAGGTTGATGCAGCCTCCTAGTCAGCTTAGTGACCAATAGAAAAGAGTCAGACCCCTTGTCTCTTTCTCAAGTACTCAAATGTATCTTTAGGAAATGGCTTTGTGAATATGTCTTCTAATTGTTCCTTGGATTGAACATATTCCATTATCGTCTCTTTCTCTTGCACTTGTTCTCTTAAGTAATGATACTTAATAGAAATATGCTTTTTGTTAGCATGCATGACATGGTTATTTAATATGTTTTTTGCACTAGTATTATCACAACAGATAATCACTGGTTCAAGAATTTTCATATTCAATCCTTCCAGTAATTGCTTGATCCATGCAATGTTAGAGCAATTTGCCACAGCAACCACATATTCTGCTTCTGCAGTAGATTGAGAGATGCATCCTTGCTTCTTACTTATCTTTGTGACAAGTCTGTCACCCATAAAGAATGCTCCTCTTTTTGTGCTCTTTCTATCATCTAAGTTTCCAGCGTGATTAGCATCTGTATAGACTTGAAGCTCAAAATTGCCTTCTTTTTTATGCCATAAGACATAGTCTTCTGTATTCTTTAGATATCTCATAATTCATTTTACAGCAGTCAAGTGTGATTCTTTGGGATTAGCAGATAATCTTGTAATTATTCCAATTGCATGTGCTATATCTGGTCTAGTATGTACTGTTACCCAAATTTTTCACATGTGGGATAGTAGTCATTACAGTTTAGAAAAAATTTGCATAAAGATACATCCCTTTAACATTACTATTCAGCCAATACAGATGAATACATTACTATTACATTCATATTATCATATTTTATTTGTACTCTAAGTTTTGATCAAATTCACACTTTCA
>MU223621.1:1361021-1424269 GCA_018584345.1 Thuja plicata
ATTCATATTATCATATTTTATTTGTACTCTAAGTTTTGATCAAATTCACACTTTCATATTCATAAATGATCATTACATTGTGCATTCATACTGAATGTATTAGACAAGTGTTCCTTTAAGGTCACATATTGTATACTAAAACTCAGAGGACATATGCAGAAAAGAAAGTAAAAGAGAAGCATGAGGAAGTCTAGGGTCTATGTATTTCCTTTAAGAGGTCTTCTAGTTTCTGGAGTTGTTCATCTGCATCATCTAAAGTCTTCATATCCTAGGTCTTGTCTCTTTCTGTCCTCCATCCTAGGTCTCCTGTTCATCCTATTTCCTATAGAATCATGGTGAAAAACATGTTAGATCCAATTGGATCTATGCAATACATAAAAGCCTAAAAAAAACCATGCATCAGTCAAACTTCCTGAGCTGCATATTAACTGATGGTATCAATGTAATAGAAAGGTATGCATCTTCATTGGTAGAATAATAACATCAAAAAGACATATCTTTATGAAAACCTTTTCTGTAATTGAAATATGCAATGAGTGTCATGAGCCCATGCTCAAACTTCACAATATGCATTATTAAAGAATGAAAGAATTCTAGATGTTCAATGTGCAGGAAAGAAAGAAATGTTCAAATGCAGAATTCAAATACTATTGATACTGATATGCAGAAAGATGAGCAAGATTTAGTGCAGTAAAAATATCACATTATGCATATGAGGATGTAGTTTTAAATAGTTCATATTTAAAGGAAAATCAAATGACAATGATGTCTAGAGACATAGAAATATGTATTAGTGTGATCTAATGCCAAATGCAGAGCACATGAAATGAATAAAAGGGATAATTAGTGTTGTTGTTTTAAGTTGCCAAACAGAGAAGAGATGATCATATGCAAAAGGAGGGTAAAACAACTATATTATCCATATATATAATGTGCATGTCCATAATGATCAGAAGTGCAGTGCATATGTAAGAGGGAAAAGAAAATGACAGTGTTATTATCATCAAAAGATTATGCATGCTTGGTGAATCAAGCAACAGTGTTGTTGTGAAAAATATTATGCATATACAAGTAAAGAGTGTTGTACATGTATGTAAATGCTATTATTAATGTTGTTATCCATGCTTGAATGATAGTGTGGGATCAAAAATGTATATGCATATGTGCAATAGAACTATGCAAATGAAAAGCAAATGTGCATGTCAAATGGATGTGACCTCTGTTCTTTTTATTGCAGACATCCAGTGGCTTGTTTTCAACACAATAGCCCACTGTTGAAAAAACAAAAAAACAACTACACAGAATGCATAAAGCTAGAGACAGCATAAAAAATGCATAGCATGATCATGAAGTGACAGCAAGGAGGTTTCCAATTCAAATGCAAACAACATGGTCTCCAAACAAGACAAGGATCCAGTCAACGAGAAGACAACTCTGAAACAAAGCTCATGTCAAATGAATGTAACTAACAGAGCAATGAAAGAAACAGCTACAACATAGCATGGCTTCTACAAATAGCTCAAGCACAAAATCATGGAAATTACTAAACAACAGTATGGAGGCCGATTCAAAGTTAATTCTTTACAAAATAAAAACATAATGATACATATCAGATGTGTTTTTTTTTTTGCTCACTACCTCAATAATATGAAGATGTTTTATGTTTAAGGTAACAGTATTGTCATCTTTCAAATCAGATATTGAAATGGAATTGACAGAAGACAGAATGGAGCTCATTTATTAACAACAAAATGACAGCTTGCAGATGTTTTGTGTTCACTTCCACATGTACAGAAAAATCCACGTGGGTGTTTTATTTTTTGTTTCCATTCATCCAAATATAGTGTGCAATAGTCATAAAAGACTAACATACAGATTTCTACAGAGTAGCATTTTGAAATATGGAATGTAAACTGCATATTCAAATAAGTGAAAACTATGGAGTGGCAAAGGAGAGAGTAACTTATCTTCAAGTTACAAGTACCAATTGTTAGAGCCTGAGCTATAGAGAGTTGAATCCACTGAAAACCCATGCCCTCTGTTTGCTAAAATAATGAAACAATAGTTGGAACATGTACTGCATTACCAAACAGGGCTCGAGATTCTTGCAACAACACATTAAGTGTCATTGCATGGCATAGACCAAGCTGATGGTGGGTTTGAAAACGTTTGCTGAGCATCAAATATCATCTTCAGCTTTCAATCCAAGAACAAATAAAGTTGAGTTCCAAGCAACCAGTCATATAGCCCACAAGGAAAAAAAAACTTGCTATCAGTGCCTCAACAAGTCACGGCTCCCCAACAAATGGTAAGAAAAGTTTGAGTTCCTTTAGAAGAAGCCAAGTTCCCAAAGTGCCATCAAAAAACCAAGTGCTAGTTTACAGCCCAAGAGATATTTCAATCACAGGCCAAGAATAGATTATATAGCCAGAGTTCAAGAAAATAGAGACCTTGATTTCCACAAGGAATGCCCGGTTATAACAAAGTGTGAGGTCTAGTTTTGAAAAAGAATGAGCCCAGACCACAGTTCCAGACAATCTCAAGTTACATTTTTGAGTTTCATGTCCAGAGAAGACTCAAAGATAAAATGAATGCTCAAGATTCAGGTCACAATCCTTAGTTTGGTCCAAAGATCAAAATGCAATCACAGAGAGGACACAAAGACCAAGATAATGCCCAGTTTGATAAAATTTTGAAGTCTGATTGCAGAGACAATTAGAAGCCATTAAAACTGCAGTGTACTAGTCAGGATTTCAAAAAATTCCAAATGCCAATTGACATATTCTTTGGAGATATTTTATGAGTTTTAGTTGTATCAAAAATAGGTCATGTTGAACATGCTATGGTATCGGCCATGCTTTAGAGATTAGGGTTTTTATGAAGATGTAATGGGGGTTTATGTTGTAGGTTGGATTTTTACGACTTAGGTTATCAAAGAATATAGTTTAGATGTTTTAAATATATATTCTTTGATATATTTTAAATATTTTATATTCTTTATAGCATGTTGATATATATTGTAAAAGTGTAAAAAATCAAAAGATATATACACATTAGGAGTTACCAATTGTGGAGAGGTGAGTTTCATTTTCGAAATTAGCCTCAAGGGCTTAATTTTTGGCATCAATTATGCCTTAAAACTAGGGATTAAGCTAAAATTTTGGGAGGCCAATTTGTAGGCATGGATTAGGCCTTTATTTTAGGGATGATCTTTATGTTTTGGAGAGTTTTTGATGGAGATCTCATTTTTGAGATTATCCATTTGGGCTATTTAGTTGGGCTTGTACTTCATGTTTTAGAGGCTCAAAATCTGGAGAAGAGGCTCTTTTAGTGAATCATTGGTTCTTATAGACCTTTTTACATGTTTTTCTAACCATTTTTTAGGTTTTGAAGGATAATAGACTAGGCTTCTGATTACATTATTTTTCTGAGTATCAAATCCATTCTTATTCTTCTTTTCTGCATTAAGTGTTTCATATTTTTGAATGATCTGGTAAAGTGAATTGTTTTTAGATTCCTTTCCTATGCTGTCAAAAATTAGGCCTTTTACAGAATATGTAAGTTTGTTGTCAGTTTTACTGTTTGTGGTTTAAACCCTAATAGTTGAATGCTAGTCAACCTTTATGTCGAATAAAGAACGATAAATGAATCTCAGTGATCTTGTCATTGTGAATCTTGATTTGAAGATCCTGATAGATCTGAAGCAAGTTTTGGTGTATCACCCTATTTTCCCATTCAGTTTTAAATCCTTCTTCCCTTTTCTTATTAAGTTACAAATCAGGAGGTGATATCCTAAATTCAATAGGAACCAGCCTAGAATCCAGAGACTCCTTCTCATACATAGTCTACCTACAGCTAGAGGAGGTTTCCATTGTGAGGATGGAATTGTTGTGTAGCCCTAATGCCTGAGTTAGGGTGACAATTCTAAGCCTGAACATTTTTTGGCATGCCTAGTGGGACCAGAAGGTCATGGATTTCATAGTTCTTTCTAGTTTTTGATATGCATCCAGCAAGTTGCATGCCTTTTGAAGGTCAATATTATGCATATCTAGCGGCTCTAAGGTTATATCTATTGGTTTTATGCAGATTTGGTGCCTAAGATGGATTACTATCCTACATTTTATGGAGATGTTTCTGCATGTTCTCAATATCAACCATATCATTATGGCACTGCTGCTATTTTTGTTCCAGAGTTTGAAGGACAGCCTTCATCTCATGTTTATCACCCTCCAGCCCAGCAGCAAGTTTCTTGGTAGCATGCATGCCAGTAGTAACAAAGGAGTTTCTTTGATAATTCTCAGAATTATCCCCAGCATATTCCAAACATGAGCCTTGATGATATTCTGAAGAAATTTCAAGAACAAATGAGATCTATGGAGAAAGAGCAAGAGTATGGCATGCATCAAGAGGAGATATCTTATCAAGCTCACATACACCAACAAGAGATGGAGGCTCAAAGATATGAGTAGGAGTTTATTTCCAAGCAAGTTACATTTAAAGAGGAATGAATGAGGCAGTTAATGAAAAAATTACAAGAGCTAGAAGCTCAAGCAGCTTCTTGTGCCCTTAATCAGCCTACGATCCAAGAAAGATCCAAGTTGGAGATTCCAAGTTATAAGCCTATAGAAGAAACAAGGCAGCCCATACAAGAGCCCCTGAGTGAGCATGGTTAGTAAGCCCACTTTAGTGACTCTCAGTTAGAGATGTGTAATGTAGCTGAGCCAGATGAGCAAGATACCAAGTTGTCATGGCAGCCCTCATGGAGTAAGCACCCTAGATTCCAAATGCCAAATCTTATCAAGGTGGTTACATGTGAGTCATCTCCAAATCAGGGAGCTAAGAAGGAGGTTATTAGCTCAAATCTGATAGAACAAGAAGTATTGGATTCAGTTGCAGATCTTGTATATTCTGAGATGGATAGTCAACGAATCACATCATTGGCTACAAGAGACTCTTTTAACTAGCAAGAGCTAGTTGTAATTCTCTTTGAGGAGTTACCCTCTTTTGTAGATCAAGAGAAAGAAGAGGAGATTCTGGTCACTTTAGTACAATAGGGTGTCCATGATCAAGAAATTGATCAAAGCTTAGAGAATGATTTTGACAACATTATTGCAGATTTCTATGAAAATCTTGAAATGTCAGAGTTTGTGCCTATTCAAAGGTGCTCTATGTTGGAGGAAATTATTTCTAATAATTATGTGCAAGAATGCAAGCTGGAAACAAGTGCTCCAAATTTCCAGGAGATCAGTAGTTTTGATAAGCTCCTAGTTGACTTGACTGAGGATGATGGTGTTTTGACCATGGAGGAGCTCACATGGCTGCTAATGATGCAAGACAACCATAAGAAACCAGAGGAAAATAAAGAAAATAGAAAGGAGAGCCCCAATTTTATGCTCTCAAGAGGCTATCGAATCCGATATCTATCCCAGTTGGAGAGTAAAGGAGAGTCCTCATTTACAACAACTCCTATTTGTGAGGAGGTTGATCAGGAAGATCTAGTACAACATGATAATTCAGATTTCCATCAAAAGAGTGAAGTAAGTCAAAACACTTCCTCTCTTTTTGAAATATTGCATGACCTAGTTGTATATGCTTCATTGTTTAGTTTTCTAGTATTTGCCAATAAGCATGTGCATTATTGAAATTTGAGGAAGAAAGGCAAATATTTCAATGCACCAGTAAATGGTTTTGTTTAGCAGAATTTATGGCTAGTTAGGTTAGGATAGGTTAGATTTCTAGTTTCCCTAAGTGTTTTCAAGCACAATTAGGTTAGTTTTAGTTTTAGTTTTCCTAGTTTTCAATAAGTCTTCAAGATTCAAGGTCTTCCAAGGTTGCTGTCCAAATCTGTGAATACAAGGAAATCATTCCTCAATGAACAAAAATACATCTACAATCTATGGTAATGAATTTTTACTTCATTACCACAGATCATAAACATACACGCAATCATTGGGAAATGGTTTTCTTATATCCACATATTAGGTTTAGGGTTTTCGTAGGTGATCAACAGACTCAATGCCCAATGGACTATTTTAGGCTACTAGTCCCAATGTCAAGTAGGCAGACATCCATCAGAGGTTGCCAGAATTGTTACCCAAATTTTTTACATGCGGGATAGTAGTCATTATAGTTTAGAAAAAATTTGCATAAAGATACATCCCTTTAACATTACTGTTCAGCCAATACAGATGAATACATTACTATTACATTCATATTATTAGATTTTATTTGTACTCTAATTTTTGATCAAATTCACACTTTCAGATTCATAAATGATCATTACATTGTGCATTCATACTTAATGTATTATACAAGTGTTCCTTTAAGGTCACATCTTGTATACTAAAACTCAAAGGACATATGCAGAAAAGAAAGTAAAAGAGAAGCATGAGGAAGTATAGGGTCTATGTATTGCCTTTAAGAGGTCTTCTAGTTTCTGGATTTGTTCATCTGCATCATCTGAAGTCTTCATATCCTAGGTCTTGTCTTTGTTTGTCCTCCATCCTAGGTCTCCTGTTGGTCCTTTTTCCTGCAGCATCATGGTGAAAAAGATGTTAGATCCAATTGGATCTAAGCAATACATAAAAGCCTAAAAAACACCATGCATCAGTCAAACTTCCTAAGCTGCATATTAATTAATGATATCAATGTAATAGAAAGGTATGCATCTTCATTGCCAGAATAATAACATCAAAAAGACATATCTTTATGAAAACCTTTGCTATAATTAAAATATGCAGTGAGTGTCATGAGCCCATGCTCGAACTTCACAATATGCATTATTAAAAAATGAAAGAATTGTAGATGTTCAATGTGCAGGAAAGAAAGAAATGTTTAAATGCAAATTTGAAATACTATTGATACTGATATGCAGAAAGATGAGCAAGATGCAGTGCAGTCAAAAGATCACATTATGCATATGAGGATGCAGTTTTAAATAGTGCATATTTAAAGGAAAATCAAATGACAATGTTGTCTAGAGACATAGAAATATTTACTAGTGTGATCTAATACCAAATGCAGAGCACATGAAATGAATAAAAGGGATAATCAGTGTTGCAATTTTAAGTTTCCAAACAGAGAAGAGATGATCATATGCAAAAGGAGGGTAAAACAACTGTATTATCCATATATATAATGTGCATGTCCATAATGATCAGAAGTGCAGTGCATATGTAAGAGTGAAAATCAAATGACAGTGTTATTATCACCAAAAGATTATGCATGTTTGGTGAATCAAGCAACAGTGTTGTTGTGAAAAATATTATGCATATACAAGTAAAGAGCGTTGTACATGTATGTAAATGCTATTATTAATGTTGTTATCCATGTTTGAATGACAGTGTGGGATCAAAAATGTATATGCATATGTGCAATAGAACTACGCAAATGAAAAGAGAATGTGCATGTCAAATGGCTGTGACCTTTGTTCTTCTTATTGCAGATATCCAGTGGCTTGTTTTCAACACAATAGCCCACTATTGAAAAAATAAAAAAACTACACAGAATGCATAAAGCTACAGACAGCATAAAAAATGCATAGCATGATCATGAAGTGACAGCAAGGAGGTTTCCAATTCAAATGCAAACAACATGGTCTCCAAACAAGACAAGGATCCAGTCAATAAGAAGACAACTTTGAAACAAAGCTCATGTCAAATGAATGTAACAAGCAAAGCAATGAAAGAAATAGCTACAACATAGCATGGCTTCTACAAACAGCTCGAGCACGAAATCATGGAAATTACTAAATAGCAATATGGAGGCCGATTCAAAGTTAATTCTTTACAAAATACAAACACAATGATACATATCAGATGTGTATTTTTTTTTCTTGCTACCTCAATAATATGAAGATGTTTTATGTTTAAGGTAACAGTATTGTCGTCTTTCAAGGCAGATATTGAAATGGAATTGATAGAAAACATAATGGAGCTCATTTATTAACAACAAAATGACATCTTGCAGATGTTTTTTGTTCACTTCCAGATGTACAGAAAAATCCACGTGGGTGTTTCAGTTTTTATTGTCATTCATCCAAATATAGTGTGCAATAGTCACAAAATACTAACATACAAATTTCTACAGAGCAGCATTTCAAAATACGGAATTTAAACTGCATATTCAAATAAGTGAAAACTATGGAGTGACAAAGGAGAGAGTAACTTGTCTTCAAGTTACAAGTACCAACTGTTAGATTTTGAGCTACAAAGAGTTAAATCTAGCGAAACCTCGTGCTCTCTATTTGCTAAAACAATGAAATAGCAGTTGGAACATGTACTCCATTACCAAACAGGGCCTGAGATTCTTGCAACAACACATAATAGTGTCATTTCATGGCATAGACCAAGCTGATGGTGGGTTTGAAAATTTTTGCTGAGCATCAAATATCATCTTCAACTTTCAAGCCAAGAACAAATAAAGCCGAGTTCCAAGAAACCAGTCATATAGCCCGCAAGGAAAAAAAAACTTGCTATCAGTGCCTCAACAAGTCATGGCTCCCCAACAAATGGTAAGAAAATTTTGAGTTCCTTTCATAGAAGCCAAGTTCCCAAAGTGCCATCAAAAAACCAAGTGCCAGTTTACAGCCCGAGAGATATTTCAATCACAGGCGAAGAAAAGATTATATAGCCAAAGTTCATTCAAATAGAGACCTTGATTTCCACAAGGAATGCCCAGTTATAACAAAGTGTGAGGTCCAGTTTTGAAAAAGAATGAGCCCATATCACAGTTCCAAACAATCTCAAGTTACATTTTCAAGTTTCATGTCCAGAGAAGACGCAAAGATAAAATGAATGCTCAAGATTTAGGTCACAATCCTCAGTTTGTTCCAAAGATCAAAATGCAATCGCAGAGAGGACACAAAGACCGAGATAATGCCCAGTTTGATAAAATTTTGAAGTCCGATTGCAGAGACAATTAGAAGCCATTAAAACTGCAGTGTACTAGTCAGAATTTCAAAAAATTCCAAATGCCAACCGGCATTTTCTTTGGAGATATTTTATGAGTTTTAGTTGTATCAGAAATAGGTCATGTTGACCATGCTATGGTATCGGCCATGCTTTGGAGATTAGGTTTTTTATGAAGATGTAATGGGGGTTTATGTTGTAGGTTGGATTTTTGCAACTTAGGTTATCAAAGAATATAGTTTAGATGTTTTAAATATATATTCTTTGATATATTTTAAATATTTTATATTCTTTGTAGCATGTTGACATATATTGTAAAAGTATAAAAAATTAAAAGATATATCAACATTAGGAGTTACAAATTGTGGAGAGGTGAGTTTCATTTTCGAAATTAGCCTCAAGGGCTTAATTTTTGGCATCAATTATGCCTTAAAACTAGGGATTAAGCTAAAATTTTGGGAGGCCAATTTGTAGGCATGGATTAGGCCTTTGTTTTAGGGATAATCTTTATGTTTTGGAGGAGATTTTTTGAGGGAGATCTCATTTTTGAGATTAAGCATGTGGGATATTTAGTTGGGCTTGTACTTCATGTTTTAGAGGTTCAGAATCTGGAGAAGAGGATCTTTTAGTGAATCATTGGTTCCTGTAGACCTTTTTACATGTTTTTGTAACCATTTTTCAGGTTTTGAAGGATAATAGAGCACGCTTCTGATTACATTATTTTTCTGAGTATCAAATCCATTCTTATTCTTCTTTTCTGCATTAAGTGTTTCATATTTTTGAATGATCTGGTAAAGTGAATTGTTTTTAGATTCCTTTCCTATGTTGTCAAAAATCAGGCCTTTTACAGAATATGTAAGTTTGTTGTCAGTTTTACTATTTGTGGTTTAAACCCTAATAGTTGAATGCTAGTCAACCTTTATGTCGAATAAAGAACGATAAATGAATCTCAGTGATCTTGTCATTGTGAATCCCAGTTTGAAGATCCTGATAGATCTGAAGCAAGTTTTGGTGTATCACCCCATTTTCCCATTCAATTTTAAATCCTTCTTCCCTTTTCCCATTAAGTTACAAATCAGGAGGTGATATCCTAAATTCAATAGGAATCGGCCTAGAATCTGGAGACTCCTTCTCAGACATAGTCTACGTATAGCTAGAGGAGGTTTCCATTGTGAGGATGGAATTGTCGTGTAGCCCTAATGCCTGAGTTAGGGTGACAATTCTAAGCCTAAACATGTACACCATACATGATTTTTCAAATCATAGATCTATATAGGGTCTGATTTACCTTGGTTGAATTATCTTACTTTGTCATATTGCATCTAGTTTCCATAGGTGATCCAACTGGCTTGGAGTCTTCCATCTTAAATATCTTGAGAACTTCCTTGATGTATTTGGATTGTGTGATGTAGCTTCTTGTATTTTCTTTAAGAATATGTAGACCAAGAAAGAACTTGATCTCCCCAAACATTGACATCTCAAACTCTTTTCTCATTTCATTACAAAATGATTTTTATAGCATATCATTACCTCCAAATATGATATCATAAAGAAATATTTCAGGAATCAAAATGTTTTTCATTAGTATCTTCTTTTAAATACAGATTACTATTTTCACTTATTTTTACAAATCCAATAGCTATGAGATAGGGGTGGATTATTTCATACCATTCTCTCGGTGCTTGTTTCAATCCATGCAAGGATTTTTTTAATATACAAACCATGTTTCTCTTGTTAGGATCAACAAAGCTTTTTTGGTTTTTAACTATATACTTCTTCCTCTAGTATTCCATTTAGGAATGTGGACTTGAAATCCATTTGGTATACCTTGAATCCTTTGAATGCAGCATAAGAAAGTAGAATTATGACCCCTTCTAGTCTAGCAATGGGTGCAAAGGTTTCTCCATAGTCAATACCTTCTTCTTGTGCATACCCCTTGCATACTAATCTTGCTTTGTTCCTTGTGACTTCTCCATTCTCATTTAGCTTGTTTCTGAATATACATTTTGTACCAATGAAATTCTTGTCATCTAATCTAGCTACTAATGTCCATGTATTGTTCTTCTCAATCTCTGCATTCATAACACTGAACCATTCTTTATTTTCAATTGCGGTATTGACAGATTTAGACTCAAAATCACAAATTAAACATCTAGTGTTTAGTGACTTACTTCTTGTTCTCATTCAAGCCTTTTTGTCTCCTATGATCTGGTTTTGTGGATGGTGTCTTCTGACATACTTGGCAAGTATCGGTTCAGCCCCTTGTTCATCATTATGTTCAGCATCTTGACCTTTATTTTTATCTCCATCACTTGGTACATCATCTTGAGTAATTTCCTAATTTCAGTGTTTACGACCTGATGCTCGAGTGCATTGTTCTATCGCTCAAGAGTGATATACTATTTCTCAGGAAGAGTGTCAGGTTCTTCACTATAGATAAACATGTTGTAGTCTTCCAGTTCTTTTTTACTTTCCTCATCATTTTTCTCAGCAAATTCATCCACTTTGACATTTGCACTTTCAATGATTTTGTTAGAGGACTTTTTAAGACATTTATAAGCTTTTCTTTTGGTAGAATACCCTAGAAATATTTCTTCATCACCTTTGGAGTCAAGATTTCCATTTCTATCTTCTTTCAAAATATAACATTGAATTCAAAAAATTCTGAAGTAACTTACATTGGGTGTATTTCCATACCATAGCTCATAAGGTGTCTTTTTGGTGTCTTTCTTAAATTGAACTCTGTTCAATGTGTAGACAACAGTACTGATAGCTTCTCTCTAGAATGTTTGAGTGATGCCTTTCTCAATCATCAGTGTTATGGAACAATTAATAATGGATTTGTTCTTTCTTTTAGCAATCCCATTTTTTTGTGGTGTTCTTGGTGCAGTAACCTATCTTTGAATTCCATGCTCATTACAAAATTTAGTGAATTCATCAAAAATAAATTATTCTCCTCTATCTGACCTTAGACATTTTAGTTCCTTTCCACTATAGCTTTATACCATTTAAACATTTTGAATGCTTCTGATTTTTGTTTTAAGAACATAACTTTCATGATTCTAGAATAATCATCTACAAATAGAATGAAGTATCTATCACCATAATAGCTCTTAGTTCTCATGGGTCCACATAAGTCAGTATGGACTAATTCTAGAATAGCATTAGATGTGTAGGTTTCTCTCTTCAAACTAGACTTTTTCATTTTACCTTTTTGACAATTCTTACACATGACATGGTCGGGCTTTGACTTACTCGGTAAGCCTCTTACTTTCCTTTTATTGTTTATCCTAACCATGTTGTCAAAATTCACATGACATAACCTTTCATGCCACAGCCATATGTCTTCATTTCTAGCCATTAAGTAAGTAGTGTTAATATCATCAAGGTAGAATAGGTTACCTTATGTTTGTCCACCAATTCCAATCAATCTTCTTGATTCATTAAAGATATTTTCCTTTGTGTTCTCAAATGCAACTCGGTGTCCTATGTTAATTAGTTGTGAAACACTCAATAGATTAAAGTTAAATCCTTTTACCCAATATGAATTTTTACATCTGATTAGATTATTCAACATTATTGTTCCTTTACCTTCACCCAAACAAGGTGAGTCATTACCCATTCTTATTGATCCACCATTATAACACTCAAAAGTTTCAAACTTTTCCTTATCTCTAGTCATGTGGTGAGTACATTCACTATCAATAATCTAGATATCATTCTTTCTAACCTTAGATATGAGTGCGGTTTCAACATACCTTTCCTCTTCATTTGAATCATCCTTCATAGAAAAAAATACCACCTCAATATCTTCATCAGATTCGGTGTCATTATTGTCAATTTTATTCTCAGCCAGGTAACAATCTGTCTTCCCTTCAGCCTTGTAGTCTTATTTTTCTCTTATATCAAATTGTCGGTTGCTTCGGTAATCTCTATCATAGCCTCTGTCAAAATTATTTTCATATGATCTATCATTGTTTATGTCTTCTTTTCTTTTGTTAGGACATCTAGCAACAAAGTGTCCAATCTCTTTACAATTAAAACATACCAATGGTAATTTACCTTTGTATCTACCTTTGCCTCTCCACAATATTCTATCCATTAGTGCTTCAATCTCATCAAGTTCTTGGTTGTCACTATCACTTTCACTCTCATTTCTCATAGTGTGTTTATGACTTGATTTACTTATTTTCAAAGAATATTTGAATGCAGACTTAATAGATGGTAATACATTGTTGTCAAAGATATTCATCTCAAATTAAATAATTCTACCAATCAAACTATTTAGAGTAACATTGTAACTTGCTACTGCTCTCATTTCTTGTCTAGCAGATACTCTAATAGCATAAACAAGTAGTAAGGTTCTTAGGATTTTACTTACCATTGTTTCTACTACAAGTACACCTCCTACTCCTCAGATAGCGTTAACCACCTCTTTGATTTTACAGTTGTACTGAGTGATGTTTTCTCCTTCTTTCATTCTTAGGTCATCAAACCTTCCTCTTAGGATTTTAGCCTTAGCTCTTAGCACATTCTTATTTCTTCCATGTACTAGCTTTAATTTGTCCCACATTTTCTTTGCAGTGGTGCATGATTTGACATCTTCAAATTCAGCATCGGAGAGTGAGGAAGCAAGTTCTATCATCATAGAGTTGTGTTCATGCTTTTCTCTCAATGTATCAATTTTCAAAGGTCTAGTGTGTAAAACAAATTCAATATCTAAGTATTGAGTAACATCATTTCCAATACCTGATAGGTGGAGTCTTATCCTACTTTTCCATGATGCAAAGTTGTCATTTTTCAACTTAGGCACATCCCTTTTTCTCATCTTGTGATCTTTTGCTTGAATCTTTAAACCCCCTTTCTAAGCACACAAGCTCTAATACCAATTGTTAGAATAACTGAGAAGGGGGGCGAATCAGTGGCCTAAAACATTAATCCAATAAATCAACCAAAAACTTTATACCACAAATATAAAACCTCTAGTTATCTTCAGTCCTACAAGATGTATGCCCTTAAATAATCTTATCAAATAACTACTACTCAGAGTATATTGTTTATCCTTTTTCTTAATCTTTACTAAATAGTAGTCTAGTCTTTACCGAAATACATTAAATAACTTAGTGTTTACCGATCAATCATGTTTTAGTAATGTGTAAAGAAAAATATCAAAGCAATGAACCATATACACATTTGACACATGGATTTTTAACGTGGAAACCCTGTTAGGGTAAAAACCACTTGGGACCGGTAATTCAAAATTTTCACTCTTCTAAAGTGAGCTCAGTGAAGAGCCAACGCTGTTAAAGGTTACAAACACACTGTTAAGTTTGACCTTGTTAGAGGATTTAATAATAATAGTTTGCCACTTGATATCTGGCATTCACTATGTTATCTTCATGAGAAACTTTTTGATACTCCTTGGGATGTATCTCAATATATAAAGGATAGTTAAACCCCACTATGTTAAGAGATTTTCTAAATCAATGGTTAAACTGAAACAATATATGATCTGTTCATAAATACAACTTAATCTTTCAGATTTTCAGATCTATTGTAAGCTCATAATACCTTTCTGATCAATGTTCTCTTCAGTTCCTTTGCTCCACTTCTTTCTACTCAATGAATGTTGATGCTTCTCTGTTACTCCATGTCTATAGAAATATTAGCTCATTCTTCAGCTTCTATGATTAGATCTATATGAAGACTTCTTATCTTCACTAGAATTCTCTTCAGCATTCCTTTTTTTCATAATGAATAGCTTGTCTCTTTTATAGACATGATTTCACCATTTCTAAGTCATTGTCTTTCTTGTTCTTTGACATGATCCACAAATCTCATCATTCTTGCTTTAAAGCTTGCTTTAGTTTTATCCCATAGATTTCTTCTTGACAACTGGAATAAAACTAGCTTTAAATATCTAGATTATCTTTAGCTTTTAACTAGTCGATGAAAATGTTGTAATCAAATAGTTAACTCTATATTTAGCTACTATCAGCTAAGTCTTTTGTCATTTTTGAACTTCAACTATGATCGGTGTTTAACTCCTTGTTTTCTCAGCCTTGACTTTAGTTTTTCTCAGGCATCTTTGTTCGTCGGGGTTGTCTTTCCATCGGGAAACACTGTGACTTTTAGTTCTGCTTGGTTTTTAGTTTATTTTTGCTTGTTAATGCTTGCTTGGGTTTCATTGTGACTCTTCTCGAGATTCTCTATCTGTCGGTGTGCACTGTCTGTCGGTGTTTGTTGTCGCTTGGTGTATACTGATCTTTTATGCATTACTGATAACATAACCTTTATATCTTTGGTTCTTTGAAGTCTTTGACAATATTTATATGACCAATTATAGTAAATCAAGTTGACATCAATGAAAATACAATACATTAATTGATTTAATGTCTTGCATTAACTTTCTGCATCTTGGTGATCATCAACTTAATATCTTCAAACATTCAATCAGTTATAGTTCATCAATAATAAAATTGAAGAAACCATAATTAAGGAAATGATTGCATACAAGTATGTACCAATACAATTCAACAAGAAAATGCCACAAGAGCTTAATGATAAAATATCAGCAAGATGGACATATGCCTTGCACATAGAAAAATAGATAAGAGAAAGATCCCTAGTTACACTCATGCCACCCGAGTCAACAATTGAAGAAAGTGATGAAACAATGAAGGAGCATGCAAAGAAGTTCTCAGCAAAGATGAGAGCATACAAACTTCTAGAGGGAAGGTTAGAAGACCTAGACAAAGAAAGAAATGAAACTTTGAATTAAATCTTCAATGCCTGCAAGAAGGTACTGGCTCTTACCGATGCACCTCATTATGAAGAGATGGAGGACCCACCGAGCCCAGAACACATATTTATAAATGACACTAAGGACATCAATCCAGTTGATTTGACAACATAGGTGAGTAAGGCCATGAACGATGTACCTCAAATATTATAATCATTAGGGGATACAACAAAAGTCACCATAAAAGATATAACACTTATTGATTCTGATAATGAACCCAAGAATGATGAAGATGTAAATGTTGCCACTGAGCAAGAAAAGGAAAAGGATATAATGGATGTTGCATAGGTAAGTGTACCATGTCACATACCTCTATTGATACAAGCTATCAATATAATTACTAAAGAGAAGGAAAAGTCACCTGAGCCTTATACAAAGATACCAATAGACACAGGTGATGAACAAGGGAAGAAAAAGGATACAAATGAGGAAGAGAAAGATGCAAGTGGAGAGGAGAAACCAAGTGATGCCATTGACAAGAACACTGAAGGACAAAAGGCTGAAGATAAAGAAAAGGTTGATGTACAAATGTCTTCTACTAACCAATAGGTCAATACCGAGCAACATACAAAAGGCAACACACCTCCCACATAATCACCCAGATCAAAAGAAACAGAGAAAGAACTTGCTATAGTTATACATTCCCCTGCATCCAACACAATTTCAAAGAAGAAGAAGAAGAAGAAGAGTAAAGATTTGGTCACACTTAATGAAATTATAGATATACCTAACTGTGATCCAAGGACACTAGATCTTGAGTCCCTAACCAAGTATGGAGAACTCTGCAAGAGGAAGGCAATGCAGGACAAGGTCAAAAAGGAGCACAAGAACACATAGGTACTGGAAACAGCAAATGAAATACTAATGCAAATATTACCTGACATAGAAATTAATCAAAATGCACCAATACTTGATCAACTCTCATCTCTGATCAAGGCAATCACCACTCAGAATATTGTGGACACCGAGAAGGTCATAGAAGAACAAGAAGAAGAGAAGTACCAATATAAGCTCACCGAGAAAATCAGCCGAGAAGTGACAGAGAACAAGGTAAAACTTTCTGAACTGGTAAATTCATTGGAAACTCTTATTTCAGAAGTGGTTACCTTAGTTCAAAATTTATGCACACTAGAGCACTTCACTAAAGAGCATAGTGAAAGGATAGAAAAGATAGATGAAGATCTTAAGGCTAGTGCAAAAGGTCTCACAACAGAGACAAATGAATTCCAATTGCATTATAATAAGATTGTCGAATCAAAATGGTTGAGACTGGAAATACAAAAGACTAAAAGATCTATTACTACCAACTCTCACATTGCTGAAACAACACATGACTTTGGAAAAAACATTGATTGCCACCCCATAAATGTTAGTCACTGAGAGTATATATGACATGCACACCAGAATTATTTTGGAGCACATGACCCTAGAACACCTCAAGGAGAAATGGCAGAAATAGATGGCAGAAATTTAAAAATCCCATGCCCACATATTTGACAAGCTGTAAGTACTACACCTTTGTCATTATTTTCAAAAAAGGGGGAAAGTGAAAGTACACAAGGGGGAAAATCCAAAGGGGGAAAAAGCAAAAAGGGGAAAATGTATATACCTTACAAAGTAACACATGTACATACACTGTACCGAGGCATGCACATAGGGGATTCAATTGACAAGGTAAACACTTGGTATATATACTAAACACGTTAGTTAATTGCACATATCAGTTTTTATTAATAATGCCAAAGGGGGCGACTGATAATCCTATAAGATAATAATTTGTCATTAGTATACAAGGAAATATTTTTTGAACCGTCGGTAACATGATCACCGAGTGACAAAAAATAGACAAGTGCAATGGTCACCAAAATTAGTGAACACCAAAAGCACTATCACCGATAGATAGTTCAAAGAGAAAACTGATAGATAGTTCAAAGAGAAAACCGATAGAAAATTCATAGAGTAACCCAAGAGCAGTATGTCTACAGAGACATCACCAAGCACCAGTCTACCAAGAGACAGTTTCATTCCCGAGAAAAGTGGATCTGAGATACACATCAGCTAAAGCATTTTAGTTTTATAAATGGCTTTATGCTTTGATGTAAAACCATTTCTTGAGGATCAAGTAAATC
This sequence comes from Thuja plicata, assembly GCA_018584345.1. NCBI lineage: Eukaryota > Viridiplantae > Streptophyta > Pinopsida > Cupressales > Cupressaceae > Thuja > Thuja plicata. The sequence goes on from MU223621.1 coordinate 1,378,862, forward strand.
ATATGTAATTCTTTTAATCATTCTAACTGATTCTAAACATGCAAACTAGGAGATCAAGGTCAAGTTCTAAACCTTTGATCATAGAGTTTTTATTGTAAAGCGTGAAACCTAATTAGGTCAAAAACTTTGTATAAATAGATGTATAATCAATCAGAACAATAATGATTATAGCCGTAGTAGACATCTATGGATTAGATAGAGAGTTTCATGTAGAAGGACAGAAAAGAAAGAATTCAAGTTATGAAGAACTAAGATTCAAGGCTACCGAGAAGAACATATGTATTATATATCCATCACTATAGGTGATATGTATATCTTGTGAAATAAAAGGATCTGTATTCAGCAATTCAATATTTCATACTATGAGGTCATAAGTATTTTTTACTACTCTCTAACAATTGTAGCAAATAGAAGAAATCCTTTAAGAAGTTGGACTTAACAGTCTTATTGTAAATCTCTTAACAGAGTGCACACTTAACAGTTTTGTTAAAATATTTTATCGAGTAGACCTAACCAGTCTAAAATGTTACTCCTAACAGGGTAAGATCATCATAAGTGATCACACTTGTAGCCTTAACCGGCACCTTCCAGTCTGCAAATAGTGAAGCTTTGTGGGTTTTATCCCCACCATAGTTTTTACCTTATAACAGGGGTTTTCTGCGTTACCAATTCTTGTGTCATGTGTAACTACTTTTCATGAATGTTTCTATGAATGTTTACATGAAATTTAGTTTATGTTTTGATATTACATCGATAAGGTAGAAAACAAATATGGTCGGTAATGCAAGTAAAGACTACTAAAGGTTAAAGTGATAAAAGTTTTAAGGGCACTGATTCACCCCTCCCCTCTCAGTACACACCGTTCCATTATTCCAAAAAAGACACTAGGCCAACTTTTTGTATCCTTTAGTGATTCATTGGAGTCTGTACAGATCCGTACAACACAGAATACAGTCAAAATTACAGAGAAAATGGTTAATTTTATTGACCAGAAAGATGAAACTTTTCAATAGATTCACTCCAAATTTGGAGTAAGGTTTTTTAACCTTCTAATATATTTTCCAATCAGTTCCAACCGACAAAGGTGGTTGTGAACATTGGATTTCAAAATTTGCAAAATTTCAACAAAAGTTCCAATATGCATAATGACAATATTGACAACTTTTGAAAAAAGTTGTCAAATGTGTCAATCCTTGCAAAGTTTGACTCCTAGACTACTAAATAAATTAAAGAGGTTATTTGAAAATTTTTAATCTTGTTTAAGCATCCTGGACTATTCTAACCCATCCTACCCAAAAATTATCCAAAAGACTAAGGTAGACAACTAGGCTTATAACAACACCTAGTGTCCCTTTGTCTCACAAGTAGGACTTATTGAAAACCTTGGATCCTAGATCCAATCAGTAACCTAACCCTTTGATGTTGCATCCACTATTTTTCTCTGAAAAGATGGATTTGGGGGTGCTCCTGCACCATACTCCCAAGGTACATTAATCTCAAGTCCTCTTGAGATGAGTTCCTGCAAGCTTGAACCATGTTTCTATGTATCTTGATCATCCATCCATATAGCTTCTTCATCAAGAATCCCTTGCTACTTGACTAATTATTTCTTGTAAACATTATTTCTTGTTTTCTTAATGATCAGTGTATCCAAGATCTTGTCAAGATTATTTGGTTCATGAGAGGGTATCCCTACAACATCTGCTTGAATTTCTTCTACCTGCACTTCTGTACATGCATTCACATCACCTTTATAGGGGGGTCAGATCACAAATATTAAAGATAGGAGATATACCAATGTGTGAGGGAAATTTAATTTCATATCCATTCAACCCATGTTTCTTCAACACCAAACAGGGTCATACTTTCTTCATAAGTAGTTTGGTGTGCTTTCCCTTGGGAAATCTCTCCTTTCTCAAGTATGCCCACATCAAATCTCCAACCTAAAATTGTACATCCCTTCTATGTTTATCCTTGGCATGCTTATACTTCTCTGCACTTTTCTTTAGTTCCAATTTCATTGAGTCATGAATCTCCTTCATATTCTCTGCAAATTGTTCACCATGGGCACTGAATGGGGTGTTTTGTGGAAGTTCTCTGAGTTCCAAGATGACTCTTATAATTTGTCCATATACAATCTGAAAAGGACTTTTTCTAGTGCTACTATTGACTAAGTCATTGAAGGCAAATTTTTCTTGGGGTAGGACTGAATCCCATTTGTCACCATACTACTTTGTCAAGCACCTAAGCAATTTTCCAAGTTACTTTTTAACAACCTTTGTCTACACATCTGTTTGTGGATGGTAGGAAAAGATAAAACTCAAATTGGTCCCTAACCTTTTCCATAAGGTTCTCCAAAATTGACCAATAAACTTGACATCTTTTTCTGACAAAATAGTTTGTGGTAAGCCATGAATCCTAAAAATCTCCTTAAAGAATAGATTTTCAATGGATGATGCATCATTGGTGCTCTTACATGGAATGAAGTGAGCCATTTTACTAAATCTATCCACCACTACAGAGATGTTATCATGCCTCTTTGTTTTCCTAGGCAAACCCATGACAAAATCCATATTGCACCTCTCCCAAGGCCATGTAGGAATAGGTAAAGGTTGGTACAACCCTGCATTGGTAGATGCTCCCTTGGCCCTTTGATAGATTATACATGTCTCCACAATATTCCTTACTTCAGCATGAAGCTTTGGCCAATAGTAAAATATTCTTACCTATTCCAATGTCTTGTCCAAACCAAAGTGTCCTCCCATGCTACCTGCATGCTTTTCTCTGATAATGTTTTCCCTCATTGAACACATGGGGATGCACAAATAGTGTCCTTTAAATTGTAGACCATTCTGAACCAGAAAATATGAATACTCAACATGGTAAGCCTCAAAAAATTTAGAACATACTTGATAAATAACACTAAAATCCTCATCATCCATATACTTGTCTTTTAATGAATCAATCCCTACACTTTGAAGTTGAATTTATTGCACTGCTAGAGTCCTTCTACTCAATGCATCTTCCACCTTATTGGAAACTCCCTTTTTGTGTTTAATTGAAAAAGTGTAATCTTGGATTGACTCTGCCCATTTCATATGTTTATGGCTCAATTTCTCTTGACTGTTCAAGAAGCTAAGTGCTTGGTTGTCTGTGGAGACAACAAATTCTTTTGGTAGGAGGTAGTACCTCCATTTCTTCAATGAATGGACTAAGGCATATAGTTCCAAGTCATAAGAGGAGTATTTCCTCTTTGATTCATTCAGTTTCTTACTAAAAAAGGCTATAGGTCTTCCTTCGTGGCTCAAGACAACCCCTATAGAAAGGTTATAAGCATCACATTCAATGGTGAAAACAATCTAAAAATCAAGAAAGACTAAGATGGGTTTCTCCATTACCTTTTTCTTCAACATCTGAAAGTCTTATTCTACATCTTTGGTCCACACAAACCTTCATTTTTGTCCACCTTTGATGGTCTCAAGGATGGGAGCATATAGTTTACTGAAGTTTCTAATGAACTTTATGTTGGAGATTTGATTCTAAATAGTTGATTAATTGTATGTTTGTCATTGATGACAACATATAATACACAGCAGTACTTCTGTATGTACTTATCCATATGATGAGATGAAGACCAGTGTGGATAGATACATGTTTTTGACATGTTTAATATGCTATGTTCATACACGCAGACTCAGATATGATGTTTTAGTAAAGATATGTAATTATGTTATTGACAGTTACAGTTTTGGAGAATTAACGGTTTAAGGCTGACATATGTAACATGTTAATTGAGTTGCGCGTATCTCCTGCATATGCATGTCTATATTCATGATAAGTTATGAGTTTTTGATATTAATCTAAATGCGCTAAATGTGTTTCAAGAATATTACAATGTTATGGTCAAATTGGTGAAGCCGACTTAGTGAAGGGATGCGTCTATTCAGCATTGACTTGTGTGGTTGTAATTATTCTTGCACACTTAGTAGAGCTAACAAGGATGTTAAGAAGATTTATCCTACAGGTCCCATGATCTCATAATTGGAGTATGTATTTATACAAGGTCATTTGTGATAAGAAGAGTTGTGAAAGCCAGAGATTGACAAGCAAAGCAAAGTGTTGATACAGCAGAGCTATATTTATCATATGTTGATAATATAGATGTTTATGTTGAAGCATTAAGAATACATATTAGATTTTTATATAGCTTTACAAGAGGTTAAAGCATCAGCGCATAAAAGGAACTGATCAAACAAGCAGTGTCACATACAATAATTCATCCTGTTGATACAATGTGTATCAAATATTTAGAAGGTTGTAGCCTTCACCATTTGGACAGTGAGTCCTCCACCCCTAATAGGGTTATTGTAAAAGACTCCTAATAGGTTCTGACCCTTAACCAGATTAACTATACTATTGCATTGTATTGTACAACTCCTAACAGGGTTGAAGAATCTTTTAACAGGGATTACTATAAACAGTATAGTTCTTTGTGGGTACTAATTCCCACTAGGGTTGTTACCATTTGGTTTCCCCGTAACCAAATTGATGTGTTGTGTAATGTGTCATCTGAATGTTTATTTACATTGTATCAATCTGGATTAATAAGTACAAAATATTTAAAAGTGCAGATAATTGATTCACCCCCCCCCCTCTCAGTTATCTCTGAAAACTGATTCACCCCACCCCTCTCATTTTTGTCCACCTTTGATGGTCTCAAGGATGGGAGCATATAGTTTACTGAAGTTTCTAATGAACTTTATATAAAAGGATGCAAGCCCATGAAAAATCCTAACTTCAATCATTGTCCTAGGAGAAGGACAACTTAGGATGGCTTCTATCTTCTCAGGGTCCATTTTGATATTCCCGCTTGAAATCACAAAACCCAAATAGACCAAATCCTCTTACATAAAAACACACTTTTCCAAGTTTCTCAAAAGTTTCTCTTCATCTAATATTTGAAGGACCAAGTTAAGATGCTTCCAATGTTCTTCTTTATCCTTACTAAAAATAAGGATATCATCAAGATATACTATGACAAATTTTCCAATGTAGGGTTTGAGCACTTTATTCATGAGTCTCATTAATGTTCTTGGATTGTTTGACAAGCCAAATGGCATCACTCTCTACTCATATAAGCCCTCATATGTTTTGAAGGTAGTCTTCCACTCATGTCCATCCCTAATCCTTTTTTGGTGGTAGCCACTACTCAAATCCACCTTAGAATAGTACCTTGCACCTCCTAAATGATCCAATAGTTCCTCTACTCTAGGAATAGGAAACCCATACCTAATTGTGATTATATTTATTGCTCTAGAATTAGTGCACAATCTCCATGTGCCTTCCTTTTTAGGAGCCAAAAGAGTAGGTACTACACAAGGAATGAGACTCTTTGTTATCAACCCCTTACCTTGGAGTTCTTGAATTTGTTTTTCCATCTCCTTGTTTTTCTCTGGGGTCAGCTTATAGGCTTCTTTATTTGGTAAAGTTACTCTAGGGATTAAGTCTATGTTATGACTTATTTCTCTGATAGGGAGTAGTTCATTAGGAAAGTCCTTGGTCATAATTTATTTGTATTGATCTAGTAGGTCTTCTACTTCCTTAGGACCTACTCTTCTTAAGGGTTTTATTTCCTTCTCAACCTTCTTAGGTAGAATTGATGACATGTAATTGATTGAATGTTTGAAGATGTTAAGTTAATGACCAAAATGTAGAGGATAATGCAAGACATTAAATCTGTTAATGGATTTTATTTTCATTGATGTCAACTTGATATAATCTAATTGGTTATAATCAAAGTGTCAAAGACTTCAAAAACTCAGAGAGATAAGATTATGCTTTAAGTAATTCATAAAAGACAAGCATTCACATTGTGACTACAAACACTGATGGTCAGTGGAACCCAATGGATAGAGATCACCCATAGTCAAGTCACAGTGATGCCTGAGCAAGAACACCAATGAGCATTACCGACTAGCAGAAACAAGCAAACCCAACGGACAAAAACATAGTGTAAACCGACGAAGAAGCCTGAGAAGAACTAGAGTGTTGACCGATGCTATCAGAGATTTAAACATCGAGATTAACTTAAGTTCAAAAATGACAAACTATCTAGATGGTAGAGCTAAATAAATACTTAACTGGTTGTTATCATTGTTTTCATTGACAAGATAAGCCAGAGATAAGTAAATTATTTAAAGTTGATTTGTCCAGTTGGCAAGAAGATCTCAACGAGATAAAATAGGAGATTTGCTTTAAATCTAATTGGCGAAGATTATGGATCACGCCAAGATCAAGAAAATAAAGAATCTAACAAAGGTGATATCATGTCTATAAAGAGACAACATAATTCATTATGAATTGGTGTGGGTGAATGAATGAATGAAAAAGAGGATGCTAAAGAGAAACTGATGAAGAGCAACTTCATACAATGATGATCAACAAGCTGAGGAAAGAGCTAAAGTTTTCTATGGACACCGAGCAATAGAGCACAGCATCACTAAGCATAATCAAAGTGGATCAAAGGTATAACAGAGATATATTGATCAAATTATTTTATGAGATTACAATAGATCTGAAAATCTGCAAGTATAAGTTGTATATGTGAACAGATCATACTGTTTCAATTTAACCATTGATTTAGAAAGTCTCTTAACTGATCAGGATTTAAATATCCTTTATATATTGAGATACATCCTAAGCAGTATCAAAAATTTTGATCATGAAGATATCATGAGATGCCAGATACCAATTGACAGGCAAAGTGAATGTTTGATCAAAGATGGTAGCATAGAGATGCCCGATATCAAGCAACAGACTAAACTTTTAAATCCTCTAACGAGGTCAAACCTAACAGTGTGTTGGTAACCTTTAACAGGGCTGGCTCTTCACTGAGCTCACTTTAGAAGAGTGAAAAATTTGGGTTACCGGTCCCAAGTGGTTTTTTCCCTTAACAGGGTTTCCACGTTAAAAATCCATGTGTCAATGTTTTTATGAGTCATTACTTTAGTGTTTTGCATTACACATAACTTAATTGTATTTATTTGTATACTCTAGATAATTTACTATCTTTCAATAAATTAACAGACTACTTTTCGGTAAATATGCAGTAGAAGGTTTTACAAAGCATTCTGAGGAGTTGTAATTTGATAAAACTATTTGGAGGCATTCATCTTATAGGACTGAAGATAACTAGAGGCTTAATATTGTGGTACTAAGTTTTAAGGGTTGATTAGTGGAATATTTTGAGGCTACTGATTCACCCCCCCCTCCTCTCTCAGTTATTACTAACAAGAATGACTAAGGCATAACAAGGGGTTCTTTCTTACTTTAAAGTTTTCAAAAATTCCTTATCACCTACAAATAGAAATTTAGAATCCTTTTGTTCTTTTGCATTATCAGGAAGGGGTAAGAAATTTACCTTTTCTCCTTTGTATTTGATAGTATAGGTGTTAAACCTTCCATCATGGTGAGCCTCCACATCATATTTCCAAGGCCTCCCAAGTAGCAAGTGGCAGACATCCATTGAAACGATGTCACAGAGCACTTTGTCTTTATATTTTCCAAGTTGGAATTCCACCCATGCTTGTTACTCTATGACAGTGTGTTGGTTATTTGTGAGCCATGACACCTTATAAGGGTTTGGATGTGGTACCCTTCTCAACTTTAACTTCTTCACTACCTCTTCAGACACCAAATTTTCCGTAGAGCCACTATCTATGACCATTCTGCACACTTTGTCTCCACTTTTGCAGGTGGTTTTAAAACAAATCTTTCTCTAAGGGGCTTCTTGAGTGCTTGGATCATTCAAAAAATTCCTTCTCATCATGATTACTTCCCCTACTTATAGTGGTTCATAAGATCTATGTGTAGGGTCTTCTTGGTTGTCTTCTTCCCTGACTATGTTTTCCCTTCTCTATGTTTGGTTTCTTGCCTTGTCCAAACACTTAAATGCTAGGTTCCCTGGTTGGTTACATATGTAACATCTTGGAGGTTCTAAATTCCTCCCTCCAAACCTTCCCCTTGAATCTTGTCTTCTCCCTCTATAGGAGCCTCTAGAACTAATTTCTCCAAAATTGTTCTCTTGAATGGTTTCTCCAAAGCTTCCAGGAGTTTGTCCTCTCCTACTATTTGTTCCTCTTCCTCTATTCCAAAATATCTCTAGCCTCTTCCTCTCCCACCTTGTTCTTCCCTTATTTTAATTTTTTCTTCAACTTTCAATGCTAGTTGATAGCATTTTTGGACAGTTGTAGGAGAACATAAACTGAACTCATCTTGAATATTTATCCTTAGTCCTTGCATGTATCTTTCAAGTTTGACACTTTCTAGTTCCACTATATTAGACTTCATAGAAAGTCAATGAAACTATTTTGTGTACCTTGAGATGTCCATCTCCTTTTGTCTTAGAACTTGTCTTTTCTTATGAAGTTGAACTTCATAGTCTTCTGGCACATAAGCCTCCTTCACCAAGGCCGCCATATTCTTCCAAGTTCCTACTGGATTCCTATCCATCGTCACCCTCTCTATTTGAGTTAAGTTTCACCAAGTTAGGGTAGATCCCTTCAACTTGGATTTTTCTATTTTCACCCTTTGATGCTCTGGTATCTCCTCATAGTCAAAGAAACTAGTGAGTGCATCAATCCAATCCATAACTTCTTCTGGATCCATCTTCCCACCATAGACAGGCAGATCAAGCTTAGTGTCCACAGTCCTTCTCTCCATAGATTTCAAAGTCTTCATGAGTAGCCTTTGGTATGTAGGGATCTCTTCTTCATCTGGGTACATCTACAAGTGATGCGATAGTGGTTATGGCATTAGTTGCTCACTTACTATCTCTGGGAATTTTCTCAAAATTTATTATTTTTAAAGTCATCCACCATTCATTGCAAGATGTAAAGCACCTTATTTTGAAAGCACTGGGAGAGCCTCCTTAATTGGGAATATTGTCTGAGCATATCCACCTAAATAGATGCCCTCACTATGAATTGATTGTATTAGTAGCCAAAATCCTTCTACTTTTTTACTCAAATGTTGTAAAAAATTTCATGGAAAAGATACCCCTCATTTATCCCTCTTCTTGAGATAGAAAATTTATCAAGATCTTTAGGCCTTCAGAAATTCAAAGCTTGGTATGACTGAGAAGTGAGTGTCGTGGAGTGGATCCAGTTCTACCAAGCTTCTATCTATCCCAATTGAATGTGATATTATTTTATTGTAAGGATTCAACAAGTATAGTCCTAGCCAGCCTTAGTGATGACATGTAACTGATTGAATGTTTGAAGATGTTAAGTTGATCACCAAAATGTAGAAATATAATGCAAGACATTAAATTAGTTAATGGATTATTGTCATTGATGTCAACTTGATATTAAATGAGACCTAGATGAGAGCGACAAGTTCAGAAAGAGCTTTCCAACAATATATAGAAGTCAAAAATTTGAGTCCGTATGAGCCTTGTAGATCCAAAAAGGCACAAGTACCCCCAAAAAGAAAGGTCACTGGAAAAACACAGTCCCAACAATAATTTTGACGGTCGTATGGCCATCACAGGATGTCCGGCCGGGCGGAGGTGGCTAATGGCCGGCGGCGCTGGTGGAGGTGGCAGCCATGCTGGGCGGGGGCGGCGGTGTCAGCCGAGCGGCGCAGCAGTGGCGGCGGGGTCCAGTGGTGGCATGGCGGCTGAAGGGTGGCGCGCGAGTGGTGGTGGGGCTGAGCGCGGGTGGCGCAATTTAAAATAACACATCAGCGATGTTTTATAATTTTTTTTTTTTTTTTTTTTTGAAAAAAAATGAAAAAATTTTTATTTCCATGCCCGTACAGCCCTAGTAGGGAAAAAACAATTTCCTAGATGCTTCGGAGGCCAAATAGGTCATGTTTTATATGGATTCTGGGGTTTTGGGCCTTCTAGACATAACCATGAGGTTGGTTTTTGCCCAAAGTGCACCAAAAAAAATGAGACTCCTCAGATCCAATAAAACAACAGAAAAAAGTAGAAAAAAGGGTGTTTGATCCACAGCTTCAGAAGAACTCGAACAAGCAGCAGCAGAATGGCTCTGATACCATGTAGAAACTGATAAATATAGCTTTGAATTCCAAGACCAATCTGTATACAAAGTACCTGTTACAAAGAATGAAGCAAAGGACAGAAAAAGTAGAAACCCTTCTATGCTCAAAATGTGAGAGCTCAAAATCTATTCAGAGAGTATGCAAAAACAAATACAAGCATTCGACCTTAAAGGTTAATGAAACCCTAAAAAAAAAAAAAAGACTAACCTAAGAGAAAGCTTAAGTGAAAAATAGAGTACGACTAACTTAATAATTAATATCAACATGATATAATTAATAAGTGAGGAAAACTATGTACTCTAACATAAAGATCCCAAATTCTTACACTATTCTATTTAGATGCATCTTTTATTGCATTTTAATTATGGCATCATAATTGTGAATAACTTAAACCCCCAAAGAATTGATTATAACCAGCCTAATCCTATCCAATTTTGGATTAAGATATGGAATTTCACTGCCAAGGACTATGATTTTAGTGGATTTGAGAACTGGATTGTTTACCCTTTGATGCAGAGCTTAGGTGTCAAAAAAACTAGACTTCCGGTGAAAGTATTACAACTACTGAGACCATGTGAGTATGTTGACAAGTGAGAAGATGACCACAATTGGGGAGACTTCTATTTAGAGGAGAATTTCACTATGATTAGAGTGTATGGATGCTCACATCCTCCCCATGTCCTACCATATCATGTACCATCAAGAGTTGCAGCAATGGAATTTATTTGGCAGCTTTTGTTAACTGATAATGAACACTTTGCACCACATAGGAAGGGGACATTTACCACTAGGCAGTTCAAGATCTTTCAATTTACAATTGGTAAAGGTGCTATTGATTTAGTAAGTAAATGGTTGGAAAGTTGTAAGACGGGAGCAACACTGTATAGATATGTTGATCCAGAGGGATTCATTATAGGAGCTAAGAGACTCCTAACTCCTACCATGCCAAACACATATGTGCATGGTGATTGTGTGGATGAGGATGCAACTAGGAATATAATTGATGAAGGAGAAGTGAGGGATAGAAGAGAAAAAATCCAAGAGCTGTTGAATTTAGAAAAATAGATAAAAAGAAAAGGAGTAGCATTTGGAGGATTTTACCCTGATTTGCCATATTTTGATAAAATCAAAGCTATGCTGGACAAATTTTACACACTCTGTGAACATTTGGAAAGATGCCTAAATATAAAAAAGGGAGGACAAGAACCTGAATATTCAAAGTCTAAATATGAAGATGAGAGTGAAGAGGAATATGATAGCCCACCTCATATGGATCAACCACAACAAAATGTTGCAGAAGCAGCTCAGACACAAGGAGAAGAGGGACATATTATAGCTTGAATGAAGTTTCTCAACCTAATGATATAGAAGAGCCTTCTTCCAAGAGGAAAAAATTTGATCTTGGTCAGACATCTCATGATAGGGCTAACATAATAAAGGAGAGAAAAAAGGATAGAGTAAGTGCTCTTTTTCCTAGCAATAGAGTATATGATCATAATTTGAGAAAGGAAATCAGGAAAGGAAAGAAACTGCAGCAAGAGGTAGAAAAACATAGAGTTTCCCCTTATAACATGTATAGATGAGAGATTGATCCATCAACAGCAGTTCTTGAAAGATGATTATTTCATAAAAACTGATGAGTTCAAAGATTTCCTTAGATGGTGAAAGTAGGAACAAATCAGAGAGCAATTGAAAATAGCTAGTGAAGAGGCAGTGAAAAATGAGGCTCTCTTAGCTCTACAAACATATGATCCTAAAACTGAGGACATTACTCCTGAAGAAGCCAGAAAATTAGTATTGGAAAGTGGCATGTTGCTTGCTGAAGGCTAGGATTTAGCCTCAACATTTATAATAAATCAAATAAGAAAGCAACCATATTTAAAAATGACCACTGAGATTCAGATGGGTGATATGATCAAGGGATTCAGATATAGTCACAATTCTCAGGCATTTTCCATGTGGAGTCTATGTCCTAAAGACCAGAAGTCTCAATTGTTGAATATTCAAGAGAGCATGGTGGGAAATCAAATGGTATGGACAGTTCAAAACATAGGTGATCTGGAGATTTCCCAAATAATGACACATTGGGCACATTTGAATGAAGATAAAACAAAACAATTATCTGAGAAATGTGGTATCCTGGTAGAGGTGGCTAGTGCCCTGGCTAAATATAGAGAACTATGCCACATCAAGATTCATCAGCAAGATAAGGTAATTGCTTAATTGACTAAACAGTTGTTGGAAAATCCAGAAGTGGTATATGTACCCTCAGAGCAGCCTCCACAAATAGAAGAAAAAGTTGAAATAGAGGAAGAAGCAAAAACAGAGGATATGACTAAAAGTGATAATGAGATTTCCATAAATGCATTGTTGAATATACTTCAACATAGGATTGATATCTTAAAAGATAAAACTAACATAATCCTAAATGCATACAATAAATTACCTACTTTACATGTTGAGGTGACACGGTACATCTCCATTTTGACTCATTTTTTCACAACATGGTCTTCTAGGATACAACTATTTGAGAGGTTGGCTTCTTTACAACCACATAGGCCAGATTTACCAGAGATTGTGACAGAGGTAGAGGATGAGATCAAGAAATTAAATGTGACTTTACCTTTCTTTAAAGGTAAATTAAATCAGATAGAGGCAAAAATGAGCCTGTTTGGACCGAGTTTCAATAGATTTATTCCTCCACTTAAGGGAGAAGATGACCAGATTAAGGCCTTGGAGTCTTGGAAAAGTGAATTTGATAGCAGACTACCTAGTAAAGAGGCATTTATCATAGATTTTGATCTTGATATGGAAGGTTTCAATAATATTTTGGATGAGGCTTTTAAAGCAGAGACTGACATAAATAAATTATTAGTGGATGCCAAAGGCATAACTGATGTCAGATGAGAAAGATAGAAAGCACAACTACAGAGTATCAATAGTTTCAACTAGCCTACAGAGGAGGATGTGACAACATGGGATTTGAAGACAAAACCAAATAAAAAGAAAGTTGTTGAAATAGAAGAAGATGTCCTGGATGAAGAATAGAAAGGAACACTTGGCACCTGATCATTGAGCACAGGGAGGTTAGTAACCACAAAGGACAAGTGTAGGTTAGCCTAAAATGGTAGTCACTTGGTCTCAATACAAATATTAGATACTATCCTGAACACAATCAGACAAAAGTGCCAAAATCCATGTGAAGACAAAAGAAGATCATATTTCATCCTTTATTCTTGTCTTCCCACTGCTTGGATGTTCTTGTTTTTTGTCTTTTCTATGTTTTTTAGGGGTAGGTTTCTTAAACCATCTGAAGCTTGTTGCATCCTTTCCTTAAGGATTCCAGGATGGTTTAAGACCTATATATAGATCAAATGTAATAATTTTGAAGAGAGATGAAATATATTGGGAAGCCAGACTTCTAGATTTCAGTCTGTGTTTTTGAGTTTTTAGCCTTGATATGTAATGAAATAGAAATTTATGAATAAAATACAGTACAACTTTATTCTATATTGTTATTGTTTCTTTTCTTATTGAGTGTACTCTTTTATGTTTAAATTGTAAGGCATGTTAAACATATTGGCTACAAGGTAGCTATCTAATTATCTGCAAGTTTCTTCTAAGGGGAGAATTAAACTTTGTGAGTAGTTTCAGAGAGTACAGCAGTATTTGAGGATTTGATATAACATTGTGGGAGTGACAGGGTAATTTGCAAGGCACTTTACCTGAGTTGTATGTAGGTTGTAAGGCATCCTACAGTATTCTTATTTGTTTATCTCTGTTGATTTATATCTTTTGACTCTATAGCCCAAGGATAGGCACTAGTCTAGAACTTGTTTGGTTATCCATCATCATCCAAAATTTTAAAACTATTCAAAATCAATTACCTTCAGAGCATATATTTAAAATCAATTGTACTCATAGAGTTTACAATTGGAGTTTGTTGATTTATTAAAGAGAAAATCAAATAGGTTATTCCTCCTAAATTCATAAGAATTGTAAAAGGAAAGAAAGATGAAATTCCTTATTATGTTGTTGTCTATCATTATTAAGATAATGATTTGGATTGTTTATCTTTTCCTCAGAGTAATCATAGTTATTTGCATTATCATCTATATATCTATATAGGAACAGAGCATTCAGCACATAAGCAAAATCCACTCTAAAGATACTGTCAAGTCAGTAATCAATCATAGGTAAAACCTGCCTGAGTCAGTGGATCTCAAAAAAGAAGGAGGTGATAATAGGTATCCCTAGTGTTGTCAAAATACCTCATCAATTAGTGTTTTCTCTTGCTTGCGTCAAAGTTTCAAAGGCATTGGGAGTCATAGAGTTATTCAAGTATTCAAGCATTTTAGAGGCCCTGCAAGAAAAAAACCCTAACAGTTGGTATGTCTTCAGATGATCATAAGAAATCTATCTGTATTCATCAAGGAGTTCTAGTTCATGCAAGTAGGAGACCCTGTAGTCTTCATCATTGATTAGGTTATATAAAGGGACCCATAAAGAAGGTAACTCGATGTCAATTGGGAGGATAGCTTCATAGCCATAAACTAGGGTATATGGAGTGGCACCAATGTGAGTGCAAATACTCATGTGATAAGCCCACAAGGTGGGGTTAAATTACATAAGTCAATCATGAACAACTTCATTGACCATCTTTTTTAGAATTTTTAGGACAATTTTATTTGAGGCCTCAGCTTGGTCGTTACCTTGAGGATAGTATATGGAAGAGTAATGGTTGTCGATATGGAATTTCTCACAAAGCTCATCAACATCTTTAATTTTAAAGGGACTATCAGTATCTGTGATAATGGAAAAGGGAATACCATATCGACAGACGATATAGTTGATGATAAACGTAGACATTTTCTTGTTAGTGGAATGTATTAATAAAATGACTTCGATCAACTTTGTGAAAATTTTAGTTGTAGTGATAATTTATTTATGGTCATTGGAAGAAAGTGGGTGAATTTTTCCTATGAGGTCGAGTCCTCACTAAAAGAAGGGCCAAGGAGTAGTAATTGGTTGTATCCCCTAAGAAGGTGCATGTATTGAGTCTTCATGTATCTCAATTTTCTTGCATTTCTTAACAAATTGATAGGCATCTTTTTCCATAGCAGGCTAGTGATAACTAGTGCGATGTAGAAGTTTCTTAGCTAAGGTAGGGTCGCTAGAATGTGCCCCACACATACCCTCGTACACTTTTCATAAGGAAGTGTTGGCCTCATCACACTCAAGACATCAGAGTAAGGTACCATCATAACCTCAACGATATAAGGTATTAGCCAGAATGACATAGTGAGAATCTCAGCGTATAAAGGTTTTATGAGAGCTATTTGAAAGGTCAAATGGTAAGATATTATCTCATAGATGAGAATACATATCTCCATACCACTGGGAATTAGGACAAAAAATAAGGAAAATTATGTCAGATTGGGGAAATTTATAAGCGGGTTTCAAGAGTGGCTCCACTAAGAACTCAGAGTATGTAGCATTACTGGGTACATCTACAAGTGATGTGATAGTGGTTATGGCATTAGTTGCTCGCTTATTATCTCTGGGAATTTTCTCAAAATTTATTATTTTTAAAGTCATCCACCATTCATTGCAAGATGTAAAGCACCTTATTTTGAAAGCACTGGGAGAGCCTCCTTAATTGGGAATATTGTCTGAGCATAGCCACCTAAACAGATGCCCTCACTATGAATTGATTGTATTAGTAGCCAAAATCCTTCTACTTTTTGACTCAAATGTTGTAATCCATTATGATTAGGTCTTATACACTTCATTGGTCTTATGAGTCAAAAAGTAGCCAAAATCCATTAGGTCTTATACACTTCATTGGTCCAACCAAATTTTGGTTGATATCTAGGTTATATCTCTTAGTCCTAAAATGAACATTGGTTATTACGATCCCTTTATCACTCATCATCTAAGTTAGGAAAACAATCGAGAAGCTAGGATAGGGTAACTTTCTATGAGTTTATCATCTCCTTATTTATCATACTCTTTCCCTTTGATCATTTCCATATGTTCACCTATAGTTACATAAGTCAAGCCTTGTTTACATACTCACCTTTCAAACCTAAATTCACTTTCCTTAGAATTAGCATTCATTGGATCAACCTTCTCGTTTATTTCAGACCTATCACTTGGATTCTTATATCACATATTGTCATATTGTAGTTGAGTATTCTTAGAGCTTGCATAATCCCAAAGTCTCATATCATATACCTTATCAGTTGTCTTAGGTTAAAGATCAGAAACATCTCATGTCACCAAAGAGTAGATATCAAACAAGAATGGAACAAAACAAAGAGAAATAATTTGATGAGGAAGAACATATTAGTGTTGATTTTGAAAATCAAGAGGACCGAGAGAAAAATCATGATAGTGGAAATGAGGAAGTAACACAAGAACATGTAGAAGAATCCCTCCATGATCATAGATTCCTAACACTATTCAAAAGGGTCATAAAATGAGATCCTCAACAATATTTTAAAGTCATGGTTGAGGAGGAAGTTAAAATACCTACAGAAATTGATGCATCCTTACTTGTGGAAGATGAAAAAGTTGGAAAAAGTGAAGCCAAGCATGCAAAAATACACCAAAAAGACAAAGTGAAAGATCATAGACCATTTTACTTACAACCTGGCTACAAAAGATCTACAAGAAGACCAAAACCTACACGTACAAATGATCCAATTTTAGATGAATTGAGATCCTTGAGACAAGAATTGGACAATCTTAAAAAGGTTAAAACATCATCTCACAAATTTTCACTTGAGGATATTTGTCCCTATCCTTTTGATCCTAGTATACCAATGCCACCTTTTCCTAACAATCTGGAATTAACAAGACTTAATAAATATGGCATGTCTTAAACAACACACTAATATTTGACTACTTAAGTATGTTCTCCCCATGTTCATTCCCGTTTGTTTGGAAAATCATCGTTAACATATCGGAGATTGTTGTTCACCGTTACCGACAGTCATTCCCATCAGCATTAATCCTGCCCAAAGTTCAAATTTTCAAATTATTTTCTCCCGCCCATAAGTTCTCCAACTACAATAGATAGGTTTCTGACCAGTGCATATCTCATTTTCATGTGGCCTGTGGCAAAATGGGAGCTTTCAAAACAGCTAGGGACGTCCATAATAATTGTTGTAAACGTTTAGAAAGGCATGTATGCAAAATTTGGAAGCATAGACAAGGCATGTGAAGTGTTAACAGGTTGCCTCAAAGAAGTGTAGTCATGTTGAATGACGTGGTTGTGGGATATGCATAAAATACATTTGTTAAAAGTGATTTTTCCAAACTCCACTCTCTGCCAGCATCCTCCCTACCTGTGCCAAAATGAGATATCTACAACAAGGTTTAGATAATGGAAAGTATTGTTTCTATCTCTCCTTTCATGCCATCTTAAAGAAGCCATGAAAGAATTGGATGCAGTATTCAGTAAAAACTAAGTTATTAGCAGTAAATATTAGGTTTTCATAGCACATTGCTTCACCAACAGGATAGAGGCCCCAACCAAAGGATATGTGCGCCGACCAGGAAAGGTTTGGAAGAATGCTAGCGTTTGCATAAAAATCCCAGCAATGGAAGAAAATAGTCCCAGAAATTACAGTTTCATTTGGCCTGAAAATGATAATATTGTTTTCTATAGCAAAGGGTGGAGACTCCAGGCTCTACGCTTGCCAAAAATTTATAGAATAAATTAAAATGACTCCCGTTTGTTTGTCTTTGTGGAGGCATAACTGGTTCATATATTTTTTTAATGTATAAATAATAATATAGAAAAATTTAATGCAACATTTTAGTATAGGGATTGAAATTTAAAATGGATCATTTGTTTACTTTTAAATTTTAAAAAAAAGTTAAACATACAAAAGTTTTATGGAACTGATTTTAATTTTTATTTCAAAAATTTTGATACATCTTTCTTGTACTTGTTTTTCTTGTATAATTGTTTTTAATATTGGGGATAATAGAGATGAACTATTTTTCAGTTTGAAGTACGTCAATAAATTGGATAATATTCTTCTTATTTTGACAATAAAGTGTTGATAATCTAACATAATTATAAAATAACTTTGAAGTATTGGATTGGGATGCACAATGTCCAAAACAAAATTATTACATAATATAAAATATAAAGTTATCTATTGGATTGACACATTAAAATATATATTTTTAATTTTAAAAAAAGTAAGATATAACTAAAATAATATGTTTACACAAGATTTTTCATGAAAAAAACTTTCTAATTTGGTTAAATATTAATCACCACCAAAAGATACCTTAAAAAAAAAATGTAAAAGAACAATAGATGTAAATGATAATTAGAAATAATCATATAAAATAAATCTTATATTATCATTATATGACAATGGCATATGTAGCCTTTATGTGTAATCTCATTTAAATATTTTTTAAACAGTATATTGTAAATTTTTTTAACTTCTCAATTATCTACACTATTGACCATTATACAAAAATATTCGCCTTTTAAAATTTGTAAGAATTTTTTGTAGCTTAAAAATAAGCGCAAGGATATAATGCCAAAAGCACAAGGCAAATAGATTTATGTTATAGAATTTTTTATTTGATATTATTTTAGGAAATAAATTCATTGGAACATTAAAAAAATAATTTTAAATGATATTGCAAATTAAAAAGTTTAAGTAGACATAATATTTTTAAAACATAAAACAATTAAAAAGTTTACTAAAATTTCATGCTAGGAGTTTAGAATTTATTATAGTCATGACCATAAATTATGCAAAAGCCATAGAATTGAGTCAATATTTTTCTTGTTTATGCGCAATGAAGTAACATTACATATTAATTATGTATGGGCTTAGTTAATTACAAGTTTTTGAATCAAAATTGTACATTATTTCTCTATTTCCTTTAATGTTTTTAGTAGGTAATGCAGTCAAAAATGTCAACCTTTAATGTTTTTCCATGTTAATAGTTATCTATTCAAAATACCAATATTTCGTATGAATTTGATTTCATCAAAAATTAATTCATGGCCTTATGATAGTCAAGCATATGAAAAAGAAATTATTTTGTATGTAGATTTAGTTGTGCTCAAGGAATATTGGACAAAAAAATAAACTCTATCAAAATGAGCATATTAGTTATATTTGATTTCCTTTCCACTAAATTACTAAAGGATGGTGTTGGGGCAGGACTATTTCATGACTAACCATCGCCATAGAGTGAACTTCAATGTCTATGTAATGTTTTTACTACATTGCTCAATGCAAGTGAGTTTATGGCTATGGTGAAGGCTATCTACAAAAGGTTGTGTAATAGCAATTTCTTGGGTGAGTTGGATGACATCCTAGAAAATGTCAACCCTAAGAAATGTTAAAATAACTGAGAGGGGGGGGATGAATCAGTGGCCTCAAAATATTCCAATAAATCAACCCAAAAACTTAGTACCACAATATTAAGCCTCTAGTTATCTTCAGTCCTACAAGATGTATGCCTTCAAATAATCATAACAAATAACTATTGCTCGGAGTTCACTTTTAAACCTTATTATTACTATTTACCGATTAGCAGTCTTTCATTTATCGAAAAATAGTAAATTGTTTAGTGTATACCGATCAATCCATAATTAGTTATGTGTAATGCAAAACACTAAAGTAATGACTCATAAACACATTGACACATGTATTTTTAGTGTGGAAACCCTGTTAAGGGAAAAATCACTTGGGACTAGTAAGCCAAAGTTTTCACTCTTCTAAAGTGAGCTCGGTGAAGACCCAACCCTGATAAAGGTTACAAACACACTGTTATGTGTGACCTTGTTAGAGGATTTAAATAGAATAGTTTGTCACTTGATATCGGGCATCTCTATGCTACCTTCTATGACCAAACCCTGGTTTGTCAAATGGAATTTGGCATCTCATGCTATCTTCATGATCAAACTTTTTGTTACTCCTTGGGATGTATCTCAATATAGAAAGGATTGTTAAGTCCTCGGTTAAGAGACTATCTGAATCAACGATTAAACTAAAACAATAAATGATCTATTCATACATACAACTTAGACTTGCAAATTTTCAAGTCTATTTTAAGCTCATTATACCTTTCTGATCAATGTATCTTTTCAATACCTTTGATCCAATTCTTTCTGCTCAGTGATGATGTGTTTCTCTGTTGCTCGGTGTTTGCAGAATTCTATAGCTCTTTCCTCAGCTTGATTGATCAGGATTGTATGAAGTTGTAACTTCGTCAGTTTCTCTCCAGCATCCTCTTTCTCTATTCACTCCCTTAATTCATAACAAATTAGATTGTCTCTTTATAGACATGATATCACCATTTGTAAGTTATTGACTTTCTTATTCTTGGCGTAATCCAAAATTTTAGCTAATCTTTCTTTAAAGCTTCACTTTAGTTGTATCTCGTAGATTTCTCCTTGACAACTAGATAAAATAGCTTTAAAACTTTTACTTATCTCTTTCTTTAACTTGTCAATGAAAACAATGTTAACAACTAGTTAACTCTATCTTTAGCTCTTGCCAAATAAGTATTTTCTCATTTCTGAACTTCAGTTCTTTTCGGTGTTTAACTCTTTGATAGCTTCGGTCAACACTTCATTTCTCCTTGGGCTTCTCTGTCAAGGTTGTGTGTCCATCGGGCATCACTGTGAAGTTTTTCTCGTTGGTAATGCTTGTGATTCTGCTTGTCGAGTTTCTTTCTCAGGCAACACTGTGACTTTACTCTCGGGTTTCTCTATCCGTCGGGTTCCACTAACCGTCGGTGTTTATAGTCACTTAGTGAATGCTGATCTTTTATGCATTACTGAAAGAAAAATCTTTATCTCTCTGATTCTCTGAATTCTTTGACACTTTTAATATAACCAATCAGATTATATCAATTTGACATCAATGATAATACAATCCATTAAATGATTTAATGTCTTGCACTATCTTTCTGTCTTTCGGTGATTAACTTAACATCTTCAAATATTCAATTAGTTATGATTCATCAAGAAAGGTTTCCCTCTTTCATTAAAAGCTTATATTTTCCTTCTACACCATGGGAGATAGGTGACCGAATTTCCTTTAATCTAATATCTACATACTGTAGTGCTTACCTAGAGGAGACTTGTAGTGACAAGAATTATGTCATTTATAAATTTTATGTTGGGTTTTGTTCTAGAAGAAATAGAGGGTTGGTTTTGGAAATATATCTAGGAGGAAGTATTGATGGGGTTTGATCAATAAGAGCCTAAATTTGGAGCAGACATCATTGAAGAGGAAGGGAAATAAAGAGTGGATCCTACCCCGTCAAGGGAGGAGTTGGACCATGAGATGGTTTCAAAATACGGTATCAAATGTGTCCCAAAGTGTCTACAAAGCTTGAATTGTGTCTAGAAAATGTGGATGTCATTATCTATAAATTTGGCAGTCTGGCCAAGTATAGGGTAGGCCTATGATATAATTTAGTGTATTTCTTATACTTTACTTATACATTGTAGATAATTCCATTTTTTTATAAGGAGCCATGGGTTTTAGTTCTCATAAGCAGAGGGTGGTTATAAATTTTGATCCTTTTTGTTTTGTAATGGTGCTAAACTAGGTAGGTTGCATCAAAGCTGAATGATTTATTGTCGGTTTTACATATAAGTTTAGTGGTTAGGAGGATTCTTTATCAAGGCATGGAAAATCTCAAAGGAATATAGATGTAAATCTCTTTTGATACTAATATATACGGGTGTAGATCCATTAGTTTTTTTTCTATTAAAAAAGACTACTATTGTTGAGTACAATAAATAGATTTCTCATATCATTTTGTATCGTCTTAAAATGGAAGCACTTCCATGTCAAGAACATCGATCCCTCCTTAGAGGATGTTTTTGACCACCATCATACTATCCCCTCATTTTTGCATCATCTCCTGCTTCTGTGCCTATTTAGGACCCTGATTGGGCCTCTCCAAGCACCTTCTAACCCACCTGGCACATTTTCCAAGGGTTTTAACCCCCTGGGTCAAGGTCAACCTCGACCCTAACCTAGGTCTGGGTTGAACTTGACCTTGACCTATGTCAGGGTCAAACTAAACCTTGACCTAGGTCCCCCTTCCAAATTTGGAAACTTGTCAGCTTTCGAAGGTCATCAGAAATTCATTTTTCCCGCTTCTAGGTCGGCTGTTTTGGGTTCCGAAGCGGCAAATCCTAAATTATATTTAATATAGGTCCTCTTCTAGGGGCATGGGCCTAATTGTAATTTAATTCTCCTATGTCAACCTCCTTATAACATTATGCCCTAATTTCATATAAAAGGAAGCCTTTCTCTCTCATTTTCTCTAAGTCATACAAGAAGCGATATTAAGCAAAAAGAAGTCTTCTAAGTGCAAAAAGTTCTAACCAATATTTTGTCAAGAAGAAAAAGGTTCAAGAATCCATTGTTATACATGTTTCCAAGATTTCATGGTGTTCAAGTCTTCCTCTCAAGAATTCAAGCTCTCTATTGAAGATCAAGGATTCAAGCTTTCAAGCCATTTGAAGGGATTTGGTTCAAGCATTCAAGATTTATCATTCAAGCCCTAGATCTAGCCATCATGATGGTGTGATCTTCCTTAAAGATCCTTTGTGAATCCTCAAGACTCTTTCATCATCTCTTCAAGGGGGATTCCAAGCATACAATGATGGAGGTTTATGGTTTCTAAAGTCCATGCTTTCATATTTACATATTTGTCTACATTTGAATTACAATTGCATATCTATTCAATATCATAGCTTCATTGTTAGATTCAATTCTACTACTTTCTAGCATTCTATAATTTATTGATTTCAAGGTTAAATCCTAAATTGGGGTTTGACTAAGGAAAACCCCTCCCCCCCAACAAAAAAATCTCTTTTTCTTGTAGGTTCAGGTTCAGGACTGCAGATTTGAACTCAGATCTGGATACCCTTTTCAGTGAATTATCAAGATCCGCGAACAGATTTTCTGTCGGACCTGTGTAGGTCAGGATTGAGATTATTGGGTTAGGGGTGACATTTGTGGGTCAAGGTTGACCTTTTTCATAAGATGGTGTCAGATCAGAAAAATATTTTTGGGTTTTGTTCATCTCTGCATTCTGGTTCTGGATCATACTTCATATTTTCTAGAAACAGAGTACAAACCTCGAAAAATAGCATTCTTTGATCTGCAATATTTCAAGGTTAGTGCATTCCTCCTATCCATTTCAATTAAAATCCTTAATCATTCTAAATCTATCACACAATTACATTCATTCACACACATTTTTAAGAGGGAAACCTAGGATCTCCTTCTTTATTCTTATTTCCAATAGATTGATTCATTTATGCATTGAGCCTTTTTGGGTTGATCAATTTGGATCCTTCCTTTGTGAATTTGAGAATAAATGGGAATGTCTTATTTATCCCTCCACTCTAAAAATTAAATGTAAGGTGATAAGTGATTTGAGTATCAAAACACGTTTATTCCATAAACATCATTTTTCTTCCTTTACATTTTGGTGAACCCGACGTGAATTCTTCAGATCTTGACATTCTTCAGATCTGCTATGATATGAGGTAGGAATTTTACTCCTTATTTATTTACAAGTATTCTCAATTATTTATCATAATAATTAAGTGTATTAGACTAAAATTGGACTTAGGGTCTCTTTTCATGTGCAATTCCTATCATCTAGAAGACCCCATGTTCAACACCAATTTTAGATTTTATATTTTGGTGAACCCGTGATAGACAACTCTTTCTTTTTGGTCTTAGATTTGCATTTCATATTAGATATTGCATGCATATAGAAGTAGGTTTTATTTTTTTCTCTTGCATTTATATTTCAAAATTCATAAATATCACAAAATTTCTTTAAAAATACAAAAACATTTACATTTTTCATTGTGTTCAACATGTATGATTTTTGTTTTGAATACTTTGATGAGGCTTTTGTTTCTAAAGAGGATAGATTCTCTAATGAGGTACATGGAAGTGAGGATGAAATTTGCTCAAATAAGATCTCCATTGTTCCTATTCCTATTTTATCCTCCTCTACAATCTCTTCAATTGACCTTTACCATAGAAGTGAGTTAGGGATAGATGTTAATTCTTCTCCTAATATATGTCTTTTCTATGAGCCTACTTTAGAATATAATTATTCCCCCTTTAGGGATCAAACTTTTGGCACTCCTACAATTTCCTTTATTGTTAGGGAGGATAATCCTCCTATTTGGGATGAACCTTTGGATTTGAATGTTGATTACTCTCTTCCTCATGAAGCCATTATGGGTGATTCTACTTTTTGGGATGAACCCTTGGATGAAGACATTGATTTATCTCCTCCTGGTGAAGATGCTTTGATAAAAGAGGGTGATTTATTAATGGATGAAATATTCATACATGATGATGACTCTTTTTCTAAAATACACTCTCCTTATGTAGACATTTTAGAGAAAGAAGAAAACATTATAGATTCTTTACCTCCATTTGGGATTTCTTCTACTAATGAGACATTAGCGGGAAATGATATGAATTCCCTTAATGTTCTCCATTTTAGTGATGATCCTATGGAAAATCAAGCGCCTACCTCATATTCTCCTAGGATATATTCTATTTTTCCTTCTTGTGAATCTATCAAACATACTAATGATGACATACTAACTACTGAAGTTCCATTGACTCCTTTTGATATGGCTTCTTGTTATGGTCCTGGTTATCATTTACTAGTTAAACAAGGATTCCATGGTCAAGGATGTGGTAAGAATAAATAGGGAATTCAAATTCCCTTACAGAATGGGGGGCATGAGCATTCTTATGGATTGGGATTTAATCCTTAACAACACATCAATGTTACCAACATCTCAAATAACATTTCAAAACATGATGACCCTATGAAGGAATTTGACCAAGAGGTTGTTCTGCCTAAACTCCCTCATGCTAAGATGATTACTAGACCTAAAAACAAAAATAAATGTAGTCTATACTTGAAGATTCTTCCTTTTTTTTCTATCATAGATTTCATGATCACTCTAATGAATATCAAGCTTTACATTATAAGATTAGGCAACTCATTGATAGTAAAGTTATTTATATATCATGTGGCAATGAGTTATATTTCAATATTGTTTTCTCTAAATAACATTTATGTTCCTATTATGGAGCTCCATATTATATAAACAATGTTAGCCTAATCTTTGGGGGCTCGTTGTCTTGCATAGTATTGTGAGTGATATAATAGGTCCCCTTCCATCCTTGTTCCCACACTTGGGGGGCAAGGATGCCATCCCCTTCTTTTATGTCTTCCTAGGATCCACTTTTCCCTTCGTTAAGTAGTATCTATCTATTATGCGATATCCAACATTCATGAAAATTTTAGTTTGCATTAAGGATCTATGTGTTTGATTATAACCTATTTCGTTGTTTGACATTGGGTTTCCCTGGTTGATAAATCTCTCACCTTGGAAACTGAATAGTGTGTTATTCATCATAAGGGTTACCTTTTCACTTCTCACATGATATCTCTTTGCTACAATATCTCTTGATATAATTTGATATATCCCTTGCTTTCACCCCTGGGGACAAGGTATTTTCCTTCTTCCTCTATCTAAGGGTCTACTTTCCTTAGCTTAGTGGCATTTTTTTATCATATAACATTATTTCCTTATAAAGATGTATATTTTTTACTATGGATACCCTCTTATATGGGAGGTGATTGTCCTAGGTCATCACCTCTTCTTTATTTTGCAAACTATGCTCTTGATAAACTCTTTCCCTTTCTTTGGTTAAGATTTTGACTCCTTCATTCCGAATTTCCTCTTCCTCTTCATTGCAGGGGGCTAGATGATTGAATCTTTGGTCCCTCTTGTCTTAAGAAGATGACATTTTATCCTAAGCACTCCTTTATGGTGGGGGTCTTGATGATAAGATCTTTTTCTTTTTGAGGATCCTTTTTCCATATGTGACATATCCATTTCATTATTATCTATGCTCTTAGAGGTAAGGGTCAATACTCTTTGCTAAGGATATAGTGTACATTGTTGTTAAGCTGGATATCTCCTTACCTTGTGAAGTAGGTATCCTCTTTTCTCTTCCTTATCCTGCCTAGTGGGTAGTCATGATAAGGAGGGAGGCATATATAGGGTCCCCCTTGTACTATAGTTTACATTAATTTATAGTTTGCAGAATGCTAAACCCTCGGAAGGTAACGCACATAATTTGCTAAATACTGAAGAGACACACATTTTTACTTTTATTTTTGCTAAATCCTCTGAAGATAACGCACATAAATTGCTAAATCTTGAAGAGATACGCACCCTTTTATTTTTGCTAAATCCTTTGAAGGTAACGCACATAAGTTGCTAAATCCTAAAGAGATATACATCCTTTTAAATTTTACAATATGATAAATCCTTGGAAGGTAACGCACATAAGTTGCTAAATCCTAAAAAGACACGCATTTTATATTCATAGTAATACAAAAATGTGGATCTATGGATATTTTCAAAAGCAGTCAGAAGACGCATTACAATTACAAGCACAGTTTATGGGTGAACCTGTTGGGCTCTCCCTCCTTGGTGATTCATAGTAAGGTGGGCATCTTACTAGGTGAGGTAATCAATATCTCTTTTCTTTCTCTCTCTTTCACTTTCATGCTAGTAAAGATTAGATCATGAAGCTATGTTATCTATAGTATTACTCTTGTCCTGCTTATGTAGTCATGTATGTTTCTATGATTTATTTCTCTTTATTTTCCATATCTTATGCATATATATTGATTTAGAATCCTTGGTCTAGGTGCTTACTTCCTTGACTTTGTGATGTTCTACCTCATTGCAATCCACCAGAGTCTTTCTTATAACTTTACCGAAAGCATGTTCGATTTTCATACTTTCGCTAAAGTGGGGGCTTAATGTATCATCTTAAAATGGAAGCAATTCCATTTAAGAATGTTTAGCCCTTCTTAGGGGATGTTTTTGACCACCATCATATTTTCCCCTCATTTCTACATCATCTCTTTCTTCTATGCCCGTTTAGGACCCTAATTGGGCCTCTCCAAGCACCTTCTATCCCACCTGGCACATTTTCTAGGGGTTCTGACCCCCTGGGTCAAGGTCGACCTCGACCTTGACCTAGGTCAGGTTCAGGGTCAAAATTGACCTTGAACTAGTCCAGGGTCAACCTTGACCTTGACCTGGGTCCTATTTCCAAATCTGGAAGCTTGTCGGCTTCTGAAGGTCATCAAAAATTCATTTTTCCCGCTTTTGAGTCAGCTGTTTTGGGTTCCGAAGTAGAAAATTCTAAATTATATTTAATATAGGTCCTCTTCTAGGGGCATGGGCCTAATTGGAATTTAATTGTCCTATGTCAGCCTCCTTAGAATATTGTGCCCTAATTTCATATAAAAGGAATCCTTTCTCTCTCATTTTCTCTATGTCATACAAGAAGCGATATTAAGCAAAAAAAAGTCTTCTAAGTGCAAAAAGTTCTAACCAAGATTTTTTCAAGAAGAAAAAGGTTCAAGCATCCATTTTTTATTCATGTTTCCAAGATTTCAAGGTGTTAAAGTCTTCCTCTCAAGCATTCAAGCTCTCTATTTACGATCAAGGATTCAAGCTTTCAAGCCATTTGAAGGGATTTGGTTCAAGCATTCAAGATTTATCATTCAAGCCCTAAATCTAACCATCATGATGGTGTGATCTTCCTTCAAGATCCTTTGTGCATCCTCAAGACTCTTTCATCATCTCTTCAAGGGGGATTCCAATCATACAATGATGGATTTTTATGGTTTCTAAAGTCCATGCTTTCATATTTACATATTTCTCTACATTTGAATTACAATTGCATATCTATTCAATATCATAGCTTCATTGTTAGATTCAATTCTACTACTTGCTAGCATTCTATACTTTATTGATTTCAAGGTTAATTCTTAATTTAGGGTTTGACTAAGGCAAACCCCTCCCCCCAACAAACAAACCTCTTTTTCTTGTAGGTACAGGTTCAGGACTGCGGATTTCAACTCAGATCTGGATACCCTTTTCAGCGAACTATCGGGATCTGTGAACAGATTTTCTGTCAGACCTGTACAGGTCAGGGTCAAGATTATTGGGTCAAGGGTGACATTTGTGGGTCAAGGTCAACCCTTTTCATAATACGGTGTCAGATCAGAAAAATATTTTTAGGTTTTGTTTGTCTTTGCGTTCCGGTTCTGGATCATACTTCAGATTTTCCAAAAATAGAGTGCAGACCTTAGAAAATAGCATTCTTTGATCTACAATATTTCAAGGTTAGTGCATTTCTCCTATCCATTTCAATTCAAATCCTTAATCATTCTAAATCTATCACACATTTACATTCATTCACACACATTTTTAAGATGGAAACCTAGGATCTCCTTCTTTATTCTTATTTCCAATAGATTGATTCATTTATGCATTGATCCTTTTTGGGTTGACCAATTTGGATCCTTCCTTTGTGAATTTGAGAATAAAGGGGAATGTCTTATTTATCCCTCCACTCTAAACATTAAATGTAAGGTGATAAGTGATTTGAGTATCAAAACACTCTTATTCCATAAACATCATTTTTCTTCCTTTACACATTTATCCCTTGATTTTTTTATTGTATAGTTTTTAATGAGGTCTTCAACCTTGTATTTAAGATCTAACAAATTTAAGTAAAATTCCCTTTAATAGAATAATAGATACCAAATTCTTGATCTTATACCAACGAGGAATTTTTTGTTAGGATTTAATGAAAAGATAGATGAACATGTAAGTAAAATAAAGTTTGAAAAAAATGAAGTACAACAATAATATATTATTAAATCTTAGTGAACCTTTTATATACATTTGGATTAAAAAATGAAAGGTCAAATTTTAGCAACTTGTTGTTGATGCTTTCCTTTATTTAAAAGAATCAAATTTATTTAAATGTACATATTATATCTTGAATTGGAATTGTTGGCATGTTTTTTTCATTGATGTCAAGTGATTGGAATGTGAAGGTTCTTTGTAGTTTCATTCTCATAAAGATTATATAATTTGAGGTTTAAATTGTTGGCATTATGTGAGTTTTGGAGGAGATATGTAGAGTGGTCATGTTTGGATGCATAATTGGTTGTCCTTGATGGAAATATATTTATTTATCATGATTACAGTGATCGGTAAGCATTGTACATGATTATAAAGGGAAGATCAGCTATGTGTATTGACTGGTGTTCAGGAAGAATAGTATTAGACACAAATTGTGGTAGTGGTCGAGTTGAGGAAAGATTCAGATGTTACGATCATAGATACAATATGTATATGGTATTTGCAATCCATGATTCCAACTGGAACAATTTATATTAATTTTTGATTGAATTATGTTTTGAGTGTGAAGGAAGATTACCTATTTGATCACTAATTAGAGTTTCACATTAATTTTATTAAGGCGATGGATATGAGGCTAACATATTAATTTTAATATCAATAATATATTTTGAGGATGATATATTGGATGTTGTTGACGCTAATTTTGAGGAGGTTGGAAAATATTTAGAGGTGACTGTCATAGAAAGTTCTAGGTCTTTTGTGACCTAATGATAGTCTATATAAGGAGTACTAAGTCATTTGATTTAGGTTTGATATCATATTTTCAGATTAGGCAGTCACAAATTGAAGGAGATGAGATTGTTAATCAAATGATGGAGATGATGAAGACCGAGTGATAATAGGTATACATGTTTGTAGAAATGGTTATATTAGTTGTTATTTTGTCATTGATGTCAAGCAATTGATTATTGATTTATATTGAGTTACCATATCATAAGAAGGAGAAGTTAAATGGGTGACAAATACAGATTAGACAATGATAAATTAATGTTGATATAGTTGTTTTCTACTATATATTTGATGTTATCAAGTCGGTACATTTGATTGATTAAGTTAGAGATTGCAAAGAGTTAAGTTATGACTAGAAAGAGTTACTCTACTAAGCTAGACAGAGTCAGTCAGTATAGATTTGTGTTAATCAGTTTCAGTTACCGAGCACCAAGAATGAGTGAGGCATTGAGTAGTGAATGAAAATAGTTACCAAGTTGCAAGGAAAGTTACTGAGTATAGGACATTGATTGAGAATGATGATAAGATCAAATTTAATATGAAGTTATAATGATCTAGATTTTGATAAGGATAAAGGAGGTTTGTTAGAACATCTACGAGCAATAAAAGTCAATGAGAAGATCTAAGGAAAAGATTAAGTGGTTAAACCTGATTATTAGAGTTCCAAGAAAAAGTTCAAGTTATGAGGTAAAGGTTAAATGGTTTACTGAGCTGAGATTTGTGAAGAAGATGACAGAACAGCTGAGAGAAAATAATGGAAAACCTAAGCAATGGGATTAAGAGGCAAAAAAATTTCTATATAAAGGATGAGAAATAATGAGAGAAGAGATATTGGTGAGTTGAATTGAGAAGTAGAAGAAGCTGAAGAACATAAGTTACCAAGCAAAGCAAAGAAGTAGAAAGAGTAGAATCTACAGTCTAGAGAAGTGACAAATGGAATATATAATGCCAGTATTCATGTGAGCACAAAGGATCTGACCCAAGCAAAGGTAGTTTCTATATTTACATATCAAAGTTTATATTATAGCTTATTATAATTTTTAACATACAAAATCTCTTAACTGAGTGGATTTCATAGTCCTATTTGTAAATCCTAGAAGTAGGCAACATTCCAAAAGAGTGTTTAAAGACCTCTAACAAGGCCACTCCTAACAGGGTGAAGATCTTAACAGATCTAAGGTAAATCCCTTAACAGGGTCACATCTAGCAAATGTGTTTATAATCTTTAATAGGATAAGTTCTTAACTGAGCATACTTCAGAAGGGTACATTTTTATTGTGGGTCACAATTCCCACAGAGGGTTTTCCCTTATTGGGTTTCCTCATTAAATCTTGTGTTAACTATGTTTGAATGATTGATTTTCATATTATGAGATGTATGGTTGTTTAATTTATTAAGTTATTTGGTGAGTCAGTCATTACTGTATTCAATTCTACTGAGTGAATCAGTGAGCTAAGTTTTAAGTATTAAAGTCTATTTTTTTCTGATTCACTTCCCCCCTCTTAGTGGACCAACAATTGGTGTCATGGCCTAATACTTTGAAGTGTTACATTTAAAAGGACTTGAGTTAAGATGTAAATATGTATAAGAGGAAATCACCAAAGTTGAATAGGGATCATTTCTCTACATGGAAAAGCAGAATGAGATTGGATATGTTTGGTATAGGAGAGTATGGACTTTA
The DNA here is from genome assembly GCA_018584345.1 of Thuja plicata. Lineage (NCBI taxonomy): Eukaryota > Viridiplantae > Streptophyta > Pinopsida > Cupressales > Cupressaceae > Thuja > Thuja plicata. The sequence goes on from MU223621.1 coordinate 1,410,208, forward strand.
TTTTATTGATAATGCATATGTTGCACCTACAACTACACCTTTGACACTTAATGAGAAAAGAAAAAAGAAAGAACACACACAAGTCATGATTGAGATTGCTTCTACACTTACCGACTAGGAATATGATGGACTTGATGGATGTACTACTTTGAAACAAATGTGGGATAAGCTTATTTTGACTTATGGTGGAGATCAGCATCTTCAGAAGGCAAAAGAAGAAAGTTTGAGAGGTAAATTTGATTCAATGAGAATAAAGAAGGAGAAAACATAATACAATACAACACTAGACTTAAGGAGATTGTTAATTCTATCAGAGGAGATAGTAGAACCATAACAGAAGAAGATGTAACAAGTGAAATGTTGAGAACTCTGATGACATGTAACTGATTGAATATTTTAAGATGTTAAGTTGATCACCGAAATGCAGAAGCATAATGAAAGACATTAAATTAGTTAATGGATTATATTTTCATTGATGACAACTTGATATAATCTAATCAATTATAATCACAGTGTCAAAGAATTTAGAGAATCAAAGAGAAAAATATTATGCTTTCAGGTAATGCATGAAAGAAAAGCATTCACAATATCACTTCAAACACTAACGGTCAGTAGACACCGACAGATAGAGATCACCGAAAGTAAATTCATAGTGATGCCCGAGCAAGAACACCAACGAACATTACCGATGAGTAGAATCACCAGCATAACCGATGGCTAGAAACATTGCGTAAACTGACGAAGAAGCCTGAGGAGAACTAGAGTGTTGATCGAAGCTATCAAATAGTTAAACACCAAAATTAACTTGAGTTCAGAAATGACAAAATATCTAGCGGGCAGAGCTAAATATAGACTTAACTAGTAGTTATCTTTGTTTTCATCGACAAGATAAAGCCAAAGATAACTAATGGATTTAAAGTTGTTTTGTCCAGTTGGCAAGAAGATCTCAGTGAGATAAAACAAGAGTTTTTCTTTAAATCTAATTGGAGAGAATTGTGGATCATTCCAAGATCAAGAAAATCAAGAACCTAACAATGGTGATATCATGTCTATAAAGAGACAACTCAATTCATTATGAATTGGTGTGGTGGGTGAATGAACAAAAAGAGGATGCTGAAGAGAAACTTCATACAGTCCTGATCAAAAAGCTGAGGAAAGAGCTAAAGTTTTCTATGAACACTGATCAACAGAGCACAACATCACCAAGAAGAATCAAAGTGGAGCAAAGGTATAAACCAAGATATATTGATCAGAATATTTTAATTAGATTACAATAGATCTAAAAATATGCAAGTATAAGTTGTATATGTGAACAGATCATACTGTTTCAGTTTAACCATTGATTCAAAAAGTCTCTTAACTGAGTAGAATTTAAATATCCTTTCTATATTGAGATACATCCCAAGGAGTATCAAAAACTTTTATTATGAAGATAGCATGGGATGCCAGATACCTATTGAGAGGCCAAGTGAGTGTTTGATCAAGGAAGGTAGCATAGAGATTCCTAATATCAAGTGACAAACTAAAATTTTAAACCCTCTAACAAGGTCACACCTAATAGTGTGTCTGTAACCTTTAACAGGGTTGGCTCTTCACCGAGCTCACTTTAGAAGAGTGAAAATTTTGGGTCACCGGTCCCAAGTGGTTTTTCCCTTAACAAGGTTTCCACGTTTAAAATCCATGTGTCAATGTGTTTATGAGTCATTACTTTAGTGTTTTTCATTACACTTAACTTAACTGGATTGATCGGTATACTCTAGATAATTCACTTTCTTTTGGTAAATTAACATACTGCTATTTGGTAAACATATATTAGAAGGTTTTACAAAACATTCTGAGCTATAGTAATTTGATAAAATTATTTGGAGGAATTCATCTTATAGGACTGAAGATAACTAGAGGCTTAATATTTTGGTACTAAGTTTTTGGGTTGATTATTGGAATATTTTTTAGGCCACTGATTCACCCCCCCCCCCTCTNTTCCCCCCCCCCCCCTCTAAGTTATTACTAACAATTGGTTCAGAGCTTGTGTGCTTAGAAAGGGATTTTAACAGCTCAAGCAAAAGATCACAAGATGCATAGACGAGATGTGCCCAAGTTGAATAAAGACAACTTTTCATCATGGAAAAGTAGAATAAGACTCCACCTATCAGGTATTGGAAATGATATTGTTCAATACTTAAATACTGAATATGTGTTGCCTACAGGACCTCACACTCTTGAGAAATTAAGAGTAAATCATGAGCATAACTACATGATGATAGAACTTGCATCATCACTCTCTGATGTTGAGTTTAAAGATGTCAAACCATGCACCTCTGCAAAGCAAATGTGGGATATATTGAAGCTTGTACATAGAGGATATGCCAATGTACTAAGAGAAAAGGCAAAAATCCTAAGATGGGGGTTTGATGACCTAAGGATGAAAGAAGGAGAAAACATTACTTAGTAGAGCTATTGAATCTCAGAGGTAGTAAATGCTATCTAAGGAGTTGGAGGTGTACTTGAAGAGGAGATAGTGGTAAGAAAAATCTTAAGAACCTTATTTCTTGTTTATGCTATTATATTTTCTGCTATTCAAGAAATGAGAGTGGTTGCAAACAATACAGTTACTCTAGATAGTTTGATTGGTAGACTAATTTCATTTGAGATGAACAACTTTGATAATAGTGTCTTACCATCTATAGAATCTGCATTCAAATATTCTCTCAAGATAAGTTACTCAAGTCATAGACATGCTGTTAGAAATGATAGTGATAGTGATAATGAGGATCAAGGACTTGATCAAATTGAAGCACTAATGGCAAGAAGATTGCAAAGAGGCAAAGGCAAATACAAAGGTAAATTACCACTTGTATGTTTCAATTGTAAAGAGCTCAGACACTTTGTTGCAAGATGTCCAAACTGAAGAAAAGATGATAGAGGAAATTACAGATCATATGAGAAGAAGTTTGATAAAGGTGATAATAGAGATTACCGAAGCAACCAACAATCTGACAAGAGAGATACCCGAGACTACAAGGACAAACAAAAGAAATCCTATTACCTAGCTAAGAAAAGAGCTAATGACACCGACACCGAATCGAAAGAAGACACCGAGATGGTGTTTGTAGCCATGAAGGATGATTCAGATAAAGATGAGGAAAGGTATGTAGAAACTGCACTCATATCTAAATTTAGTAAAAATGATGTTTGGATCATAGATAGTGGCTGCACTCACCATATGACCAGTGATAAACAAAATTTTGAGACTTTTGAATACTATAATGGTGGTTCAGTAAGAATGGGAAATGATACACCTTGTCCAGTTGAAGGTAAAGGAACCATAATGTTGAATAACCTGATAAAATGTGAAAATGCCTATTGGGTAAAAGGATTAAATTATAATTTGTTAAGTGTTTTACAAATGAAAAATTCAGGTCACAGAGTAGCATTTGAAAATAAGAAGGCAAAGATCTACAATGAATCAGGAAGATTGATTAGTACCGGTGAGCAAACAAAAGGTAACCTTTTCTATCTTGATGACACTAACACCACTTGTTTAATGGCTAGAAATGAAGACACATGGTTATGGTACAAAATATTGTGTCATGTGAACTTTGACAACATGATAAAGATAAGAAATAAAAGGAATATTAGAGGCTTACCAAGCATGACTAAGCCCGAGCATATCATGTGCAAGAATTATCAAAAAGGTAAAATGACAAAGTCTAGTTTCAAGAGTAAAACCCATACATCTACTACAATTCTAGAATTAGTCCATACAGATCTATGTGGACCCATGAGGAGAAAGAGATACTATTGAGATAGGTATTTTATTCTCTTTGTTGGTGATTTTTCTAGAATAATGGCAGTCATGTTTTTAAAAGATAAATCAGAAGCATTTAAGATGTTTAAATGGTATAAAGCAATGGTAGAAAAACAAAGTGAAAATAAATTGAAATGCTTAAGGTCAAATAGAAGAGGGGAATTTAATTCAGATAAATTCACTAACTATTACAATGAGCATGGAATTAAAAGACAGGTTTATGCACCGAGGACACCACAGCAAAATGGAATTGTTGAAAGGAGAAACAGATCAATTGTTGACTGTGCAAGAATATTGATGATTGAGAAAAGAATTACTCAAACTTTTTGGAGGGATGCTATCAGTACTGCTGTCTACACACTAAATAGAGTATAATTAAAGGACATAATGAAGACACCCTATGAGCTTTGGTATGGTCATACACCCAATGTAAGTTACTTCAAAATCTTTGGTAGTCAAAGTTATATATTGAAGAATGATAGAAATGGAAAACTTGACTGCAAAAGTGAAGGAGCTATCTTCCTAGGGTATTCTACCAAAAGAAAAGCTTATAAATGTCTTAACAAGTCATCTAACAAAATCATTGAAAGTGCAAATGTAAAAATAGATGAATCTGCAGAAAAGAATGATAAGAAAAGTAAAAAGGAACCAGAGGACTACAACAGGTTTGTTTATACAGAACCTGACACTCTACCCGAGCAACAGTGTGTCACTCCCAATCATTAGAACATTGCACTTTGGCATCAGGCTCAATTACCGACAATCAAGATAATCCTCAAGATGATATTCCGAACATTGGAGATGAGAATAAAGGTGAAGAAGATGATCAGAATGATGAACACAGAGATGAACTGAAAATTTCCAAGTATGTCAGAAGACATCATCCACAAAATCAAATCATATGAGACAAAAAGGCTAGAACAAGAACAAGAAGTAAGTCACTTAACACCAGATGTTTACTTTGTGATTTTGAGCCTAAATCTGTTAACAATGCACTTGAGAATGAAGAATGGGTCAGTGCTATGAATGAGGAAATAGAATATATTGAGAAGAAAAATACATGGACACTAGTACCAAGTGTCATTGGTACCAAATGTATATTTAGAAACAAGGTGAACAAGAATGGAGAAGTCACTAGAAACAAAGCAAGATTAGTATGCAAGGGATATGCATAAGAAGAAGGTATTGATTATGGAGAAACCTTTGTACCCGTTGCTAGACTAGAAGGATTTAGAATCTTACTTGCTTATGCTACATTTAAAGGATTCAAGGTATACCAAATGGATGTAAAATCTGCATTCCTAAATTGAATACTAGAAGAAGAGATATACATTGAAAAACCATAAGGGTTTGTTGATCCAAACAAGAGAAACATGGTATGTAGACTACATAAAGTCTTGTATGGATTGAAATAAGCACCAAGAGCCTGGTATGAAAGAATTCACACATATCTCATTAGCATAAAATTTGTTAGAAAAAATGAAAATAGAAATATGTACTTAAAAGAAGATACCGATGGTAATATTCTGATTGCTGAAATTTTTGTTGATGATATCATTTTTGGAGGAAATGAATTGTTATGGAAATCCTTTGCTAATGAAATGAGAAAGGAATTTGAAATGTCTATGTTTGGGGAGATCAAATTATTTCTTGGTCTATAGATTCTTCAACAAGATGGAGGCATATACATCACTCAGTCCAAATACATCAAGGAAGTGTTGAAGATATTCAAGATGGAAGATTCCAAACCAGTTGGAATACCTATGGCTACCGGATGTAAGCTAAAAAAAGAAGACAAATCCAATGAGGTAAATCAGACCTTATATAGATCAATGATTGGCAAACTGATGTATGTTGTTCACACCAGACTAGATATAGCACACACAATTGGAATTGTTGCAAGATTATTTGCTAATCCCAAAGAATCACATATGATTATTGTCAAGATAATTTTAAGATATCTGAAGAACACCTAGGACTATGGCTTGTGGTAAAAAAGAGAAGGAAAATTTGAGCTACAAGTCTATACAGATGTACTTGATTGGGCTGGAAAAATTGATGACCGAAATATCACAACTAGAGGAGCATTATTCATGGGTGATAGACTTGTCACATGGATCAGCAAGAAGCAAGGATGCATCTCTCAGTCAAATCCAGAAGCAAAGTATGTGCCTTCTGCTACAAATTGCTCCAATATTGCATGGATCAAACAATGGCTAGAAGGTGTGAATATGAAGATCATTGAACCATTAATTATCTAGATAATACCAGTGCAATTAACATTTCTAAGAACCCATTCATGCATGCTAAGACTAAGCATATTGCTATCAAGTATCACTATCTAAGAGAATAGGTACAAGCAAAGGAAGTGACACTAGAATATGTTCAATCAAAGGAACAGTTAGCTAATATATTCACAAATCCATTACCGAAGGATACATTTGAGTATCTAAAACAGAGACTAGGGGTCCAACCCTTGTCCACAGGTTAGTAATCTAACTAGGAGGTTGCATCAACCTATACCAAATCTGATAATCAATCATGTTGATGCAAACACTGAGATGAAAAACAACATATACATTTGTACATAGAAAGGTACAAATTTGCACCAAAAATCAAAACTTTGTATTGCTGATGGATAAGGAAATTCAAGGAATATATTATGCAAAGGGATGGAAGATGATATAGATGATAAAAAGAATTATTTTTGTTTCACATTGTTGTGAAAGGGAGAGATGATATCATTATCAAAAGGAGAGATGATTCCATATCACATAAAGGAGAGATATGATAAAGAGAGAGATTATATCATTATCCATGAAGAGAAGTTCCTAAGAATTAGAAGCAGGAAGAGGTAATCAACATTCTAAGTTAGAGAAATTGATTACATATGAAACATCCATCTAAGGGAGGGAAGTAACAAAGGGAGAGAATTGAGACAAAGAGAAAGATTGTTGTCAAAAGAAAAAGAGATTATCAAGAAGAGCTGGTACAGTCAATGTAGAACACATATTAGAACAAAGATATCAGATGATACATCTATCCAGAGAAGGGATTGAAAATTGAAGACAACCACTCTACATGAAACAAATCTAAGCTATTTTTGAGCTTATCGAGAGCCAGACATTTGTAAGGGTTACATTAGGAAAGCTTGATGAAACTGTATATTTCATATTGTATTAGTGATAGTATAGTATGATAATGTAGTATGTTTTCATCAATGCCAAAGCGAGAGATTGATGACATGCAACTGATTGAATGTTTGAATATGTTAAGTTGACCACCAAAATGTAGAAGGATAATGCAAGACATTAAATTAGTTAATAGATTGTATTTTCATTGATGTCAACTTGATATAATTTAATCAGCTATAATCACAGTGTCAAAGACTTTAGAGAATCAAAGAGAAAAATATTATGCTTTCAGTAATGCATAAAAGACAAGCATTCACAATATGACTTTAAACACTGATGGATAGAGATCACTAAAATTCAAGTCATTGTGATGCTCGAGCAAGAACACTGATGAGCATTACTGACGAGCAGAATCACCAGCATAACCAATGGCCAGAAACGTAGTATAAACTGATGGAGAATCTCAAGGAGAAATGGAGTGTTGACCGAAGATATCAAAGAGTTAAATACTAAAATTAACTTGAGTTCAGAAATGACAAAATATCTAGCTGGAAGAGCTAAATATAGACTTAACTAGTAGTTATCTTTGTTTTCATCGACAAGATAAAGCTAGAGATAAGCAATGGATTTAAAGTTGTTTTGTCCAGTTGGCAAGAAGATCTCAGCGAGATAAAATAAGAGTTTTTCTTTAAATCTAATTCGTGAGAATTGTGGATCACACCAAGATCAAGAAAATCAAGAACCTAACAATGGTGATATCATGTCTATAAAGAGACAAGTTAACTCATTATGAATTGGTGTGGTGGGTGGATGAATGAAAAGAGGATGCTGAAGATTAGCTGATGAAGAGAAACTTAATACAGTCCCGATCAACAAGCTGAGGAGAGAGCTAAATTTTTCTGCAGACACCGAGCAACAAAGCACAACATCACCGAGTAGAATCAAAGTGGATCAAAGGTATAAACTGAGATATATTGATCAGAATAGTTTTATGAGATTACAATAGATATGAAAATCTTCAAGTATAATTTGTTTATGTGAAAAGATCATACTGTTTCAGTTTAACCATTAATTCAGAAAGTCTCTTAACCAAGCGGGATTTAAAGATCCTTTCTATATTGAGATACATCCCAAGGAGTATCAAAAAGTTTGATCATGAAGATAGCATGAGATGTCATATACCTATTGATAGGCCAAGTGAGTGTTTGATCAAGGAAGGTAGCATAGAGATGCCCAATATCAAGTGACAGACTAAACTTTTAAATCCTCTAACAAGGTCACACCTAACAATGTGTTTGTAACCTTTAATAGGGTTGGCTCTTCACCGAGCTCACTTTAGAAGAGTGAAAAATTTGGGTTATCGGTCCCAAGTGGTTTTTCCCTTAATAGGGTTTCCACGTTAAAAATCCATGTGTTAATGTGTTTATGGGTCATTACTTTAGTGTTTTACATTACACTTAACTTGATTGATCGGTATACTCTAGATAATTTACTGTCTTTCGGTAAATTAACAAACTGTTATTCGGTAAACATACAGTAGAACATTTTACAAAGAATTTTGATCAATAGTAATTTGGTAAAAGTATTTGGAGGCATTCATCTTATAGGACTAAAGATAACTAGAGGCTTAATATTGTGGTACTAAGTTTTTGGGTTGATTATTGGAATATTTTTGAGGCCACTGATTCACCCCCCCCCCCCCCCCCCCCCCTCTCTCAATTATTACTAACAAACCCTACTAGTAAGTTATGTTATTCAAGTATCTGCTATAAAAGAGTTGATATCCATTCCACAGATGAATGTTTCACTTGATGCTAATATTGGTAAGCTGGTTGCATTTGAGATTAATGATTTTTAAAATAGTATACCTGCTACATCTAAGATTGAGTCTTCATTTAAGTCATCTTTGAAGATTGGATATTCTAAGGACTCTAGAGCTAGTGATGGATATGTGAGCAGTGCTAGTGAGATACTTTATAGCTATCAGAGTGGTTTGGAAGAGTTATTTGCTGAAGATGAAGAAAACAAGAGAGAATTTGAAGCTTTGTTGGCTAGAAGGATACAAAGAGGCAAAGGTAGATATTGAGGTAAGTTACCCTTGAAATATTTTAATTGAAACAAGATTAGTCATATTGCATCTAACTTCCCTGAGAAAGATAATGAGGAGAAGAAAGATAACAGAGATAAGGACAAAAGAGAGAGAACAAATTCAAGAGATTTAGAGACTAAAAAAACAAAGGTAATAAATATTTTCATATTGCTAATGAAGGACTAAGTGATGATGATGATTCAGATGACAATGATGGTGAAGAAGTTGTGTATGTTGCTATTAAAGACAGTTTTCATCTAAAAAATAAAGATCCAAGAGCCCTAATATCACAAGTAAGTAAGAATGAAACATGGATTATAGATATTGGTTGTTCACATCAAATAACCGGTGACACACTTAAGTTTATTTCTTTGGAGAAGCATGATGGAGGATTTATTAGATTTGGTAATGATTCCCCATACCCTCTAAAAGGAAAAGGTTCTATAATTCTACTGAATAACACAAGATGTGATAATGTTCATTGGGTTGAAGGCTTAAACCATAATCTGTTGAGTGTTGCGCAGTTAAATAACACAAGTCACTAACTGGAATTTCAACATGGAAAGGTGAAAGTTTTTTATAAGGAGAGTTTGATTTCTACTGGAGAACAATCTAAAGGTAATTTATTTTATCTTGATACTTCTATGAGGAGTTGCATATTTGCTAAAGTTGAAGATGTTTGGTTATGGCACAAAAGGCTTTGTCATGTTAATTTTAACAACTTGATCAAAGTGAGTAAAAAGAATAGAGTCAGAGGACTACCGAGATTAGAGAAACCTAAAAATGTTATGTGCAGAGAATGTCAAATGGGTAAGATGACTAAATCTAGTTTTTCAAGCAAGACTTATGTTACACAAGGAATTTTGGATTTAGTGCATACTAATTTATGTGGACCCGTGAGGACTCAAAGTTACTATGGAGACAAATATTTTATTTTATTTGTGGATGATTATTCTACAAAGATGTCTGTAATGTTTTTAAAAGAAAAATCTGATGCATTTCAAATGTTTAAGTGGTACAAGGCTAGAGTTGAGAAAGAAATAGGAAGACAAATTAAATGTCTGGGATCTAACAGAGGAGGTGAGTTTACATCTGATGAGTTTACAATGTTATGTAAACAAAATGGAATTAAGAGACAAATGTTAGCACCGAGGACACCACAACAGAATGGTATTGCTGAGAGAAGAAATAGATCTATTGTTGATTGTGCAAGGACACTGATGATTGAAAAAGTTATTTCACAAAAATTTTGGAGAGAAGCAGGCAATACTGTTGTTTACACATTAAACCGAGTACAAATAAAGAAATGTACCAATAGAACACCTCATGAAATTTGGTATGAACATAAACCTAATGTGAGTTATTTCAAAGTTTTTGGAAGTAGATGTTATATCTTGAAAGATTCTAGAGAAGGAAAGTTTGATTCTAAAGGGGATGAATGAATATTATTAGGATATTCTACAAGAAGTAAATCCTATAAGTGTTTGAATATAGTTACTAACTAAATGGTGGAAATTGAAAGTGTGAGATTCGATGAGTTTGCATAAAAGAATGATGATGAAAGTAAAAAGGAACATGAAGACTATGAGAATTTTGTATATGTAGAACCTGATGTTCCTGACACCTTACCGAGAACACCTACTAAGGAGGAATATGAACAAAGAGCTCAACAATTGAATGATGAGGATGAAGCACCAAAACCTACCAAACCTATTTTAGAAAAATATGTGAGAAGGAACCACTCCCCAAGCAAGATTATTGGAAATAAATATGTTGGAGTGATGAAAAGAAGCAAGGTAAAAGATAATACATGTTTGATATCTACATTTGAGCCAAAGAAATTTAAAGATGCACTAGATAATGAAGATTGGATGAAAGCAATGAAAGAAGAGTTTGATCAGATTGAAAATAATAGTACATGGACTTAGTACCTAGGCCAAAGGATAAAAGTGTTATTGGCACTAAATGGATTTTAAAAAACAAGATGAATGAGAATGGAGAAGTTATCAGAAACAAAGCAATATTGGTTTACAAAGGTTATGCACAAGAAGAAGGTATTGATTATGGAGAGACTTTTTCACCTGTTGCTAGATTGGAAGGAGTGACAATAATTCTAGCTTATGTGTCTTACAAAGGATTCAAATTTTATTAAATGGATGTCAAGTCTGCATTTCTGAACGGGATACTTGAAGAAGAGGTTTACATTAAGCAGCCTGAAGGATTCATTCAAAGCATGAATAAGAACAAGGCATGTAAATTACACAAATCTCTTTATGGTTTGAAGCAATCACCTCGAGCATGGTATGAGAGATTGAACTCTTATCTATTCAAAATAGGACTTCAAAGAAAAAGTGACTATATTAATGATTACTTGAAGTGTGACAGTGACAACAAGGTTTTAATTGCTGAAATTTTAGTTCATGATATTATTTTTGGAGGCAATAATGCCTTATGTAATGCATTTGCTAATGAAATGAGAAAACAGTTTGAAATGTCAATGATTAGAGAGATTAAATTCTTTCTAGGTCTACAGATATAGTAAGTTGTAGAAGGGATCTATAGTACACAAGCTAAGTATATCAAAGAGATCCTCAAAAATTGTGGTATGGAAGACTCCAAGCACGTTGGAACACCGATGATCACAGGATGTAAATTGTCAAAGGAGATGAGACAAAAGAGGTGGATAATACTCTTTACCGATCTGTGATTGGTAAATTGTAGTATGTATTTCATAACATACCCAGTACAACACACACAATTGGGATTGTTGCAAGATTTTCTTCTAATCCTAAGGAAACACATATGTTTGCAGTTAAGATAATTTTTTGGTATCTGAAAGGAACTAAAGATTATGGTTTATTGTACAAGAAAGGAGGTAATTTTGATCTACAAGTCTACACCGATGCAGATTGAGCTAGAAATATTGATGAAAGGAAAATTACTAGTGGATGGTCATTTTTTTCTAGGTGAAAGATTGGTTAGATGGCTAATTAAGAAGAAAAGTTGTATTTCACAGTCTACTACCAAGGAAAAATATGTTGTTGCTTCCATAAATTGTGCAAACATTGTTTGGATCAAACAACTACTTGAAGGTATGCAAGAGATTATCTTAGATCCTATAACTATTTTTTGTGACAACATAATTTTTATCAACATATCAAAGATTCTGGATATGCATTCAAAGACCAAGCACATTTCTATCAAGTATCACTACTTGAGAGAACAAGTTCAAGAGAACAATGTGATATTGGAGTATGTGAATTCAAAGGAACAACTGGATGATATCTTTACAAAGCTACTACATGTTAGTTAATAGATATATCCCCAAAATTAATCAAAGATGATCAAGAAAATAAACCTCTACAACCCTATGGGAAAAATCAATTAATTAACAATTGGAATTCACCTTAATGGTCAAGTCCCTCTACATATAGGTGCAACTCCCTCTTCAATAGTTTTCAATAATGCTTTCTATGAATCAATAAAGAAAATTTCACAGATAATAATTTTTACCCTAAAGTATCAAAGGTTCAACCATCAGATCTAAAATGAAATAAAAATCAGATAAAAATTATTGTAATGAAGAGCTAAGTTTCAGCTCAAAGACTGGCATCCACAACTAATCTAAGATGAAATTATAGATACTCTAAATCCACTTCACAATCTGCATGAAATACATTGATATATCATGATAACAAATGAAACTCCAACAGCAATTGCATTCATATACTCAGATGGACACACCAAAGTTGTGATATATGTATATATTGAATTTCAACCAACAGATCAAAATATCTTCAAATCGTAAAATCTTTTAAGTATCTGGAAACACTAAGAAATTACTCAAATTAAGATTACAAAATTTGGCTGACCCTTTTTCTCGGTCATAATAATCCATATATACCATGAGACATTACTACATTTGGGGCCAAATTTTGACAGAAGTTTCTGACAGGTAACTTTTTCTTACAAATTTGGTGTTTTTTTTTTGTAATAGGCCCTGATGATGTCGGTATTTTGATAGGTGTTTAATTGACCATCAGAATTCTGACAGATTTAGGGTATACATTAAAAAAAATTGAAATAGCCTCATCATTTTTATTTCAATTGGAGAGCGGGAGAAAAGGAGTGACAGCTGAGCGCGGGAGAAGGTATGTGATTTCTTCATCTTTCAAGCCTTTGGCATCATATTCGAATGCATTTCATTTTATTGTTGAGGGAGTTGCTCTCTGAAATGACTGCATTCTACTGGTGTCATGCCCTAGCCAGTACTTTATCTCTATTATTTGATGTTATTGGTGCTCGTGCTCAAGGATATCGATTCACTGTATTCAAATGTTTGGATTCACGTTTGTTGATATTACTGGCATATGTGTTTAATGATGCCATTGTATATTGTTGTCACTAAAATGACCGTATTCTACCAGTGTCATGCCCTAGCCCATGCTTTAACTCCAGTATTTGATGTTATTGGTGCTTGTGCTCAAGGATATCCATTTTTTTGAAATGTTGACTGTGGTTATCAAATGGACAGCTCGTGAGCTTCTAGCTAGTTATCATTTGTATTGGTAGCTTAGGGTATCAAATGTATTGTATCATTGATAGTTGAGACTTTGTTAAAAGTAAATAGGACAAAGAATGATTTTTATTTAGTTTCTCTATTTTGATCCCTAAGTGGCTTACAACCCTAGAGAAGTATATGCAGATTTATGGATCCAATTGCAGGATACATAGCTGCCGATAATTCACAAGAAATCCATGCATCCAATTTGAATAGAAATTAATATAAAGAACTAGGGTCCTCCAATGGCCCAATCATCCGGACCTTGACTGTCCCTTCAACCAGTGACCCTTCAAAATTGGGTTATCATGCAATCAGTGAGTGATCCTTCATTCTCCTGGTTTACCCTGCATCCAAACATATTGGAAATACACAATAAAATGATAACAAGTCTTTCACAATCCCCCTTCCCCCAAGGAACACTATCAACCATCCCTTCCACATAGCATTTCACTTTTGTATGAGTGGAT
>MU223621.1:1460581-1491552 GCA_018584345.1 Thuja plicata
ACAAAGTGGTAAGGATCTAAAATGTTTGAGATCAGATAGAGGAGGAGAATTTATATCAGATGAATTCACTAATTTCTTTAATGAGCATGGTATAAAAAGACAGGTTTCTGCACCAAGAACACCACAATAAAATGGGATTGCTGAGAGAAGGAATAGATCAATAGTTGATTGTGCAAGAACATTGATGATAGGGAAGGACATCACCCAGATCTTCTGGAGAGAAGTTGTCAGCACTATTGTTTATATACTTAACATAGTACAATTGAAGAAGGACTCAAAGAAGACTCCTTATGAGCTATGGTATGGTAAAACACCCAATGTAAGTTACTTCAAAATATTTGGTAGTCAATGTTATGTCTTAAAAGATGATAGAAATGGAAAGCTTGACACCAAAAGTGATGAAGGTATTTTTCTGGGGTATTCTACCAGGAGCAAAGCTTTTAAATGTCTTATCAAGGCTTCTAACAAAATAGTTGAAAGTGTAAATGTGAGGATTGATGAATTTGCAGAAAAGAATGAGCTAGAAAGCAAAAAAGAACCAGAGGACTACAACAAGTTTGTATTCTATGAAGAACCCATAACTCTACCTGAGCAACAGTACTTAAATCCAGAACAACAGAATGTTGCAATTGACAGTCAGAATGTTGTTACCGATGGTCAAGATAATGATCAAGATAATGTGCAAGGTAATGAAGATCAAGTTGATACACAAAGAGTTGTACTTGTACTTGCAAGATATGTAAGAAGGAACCATCCAGAGGACTAGATCATAGGAGATAAGAAAGATGGTACAAGAACAAGAAGTAAGTCTTTAAACTCAAATTTCTTACTTTGTGAGTTTGAGCCGAGATCTGTCAATGTTGCACTAGATAATGAAGAATGGATAAGTGCTATGAATGATGAGATTGAACAGATTGAGAAGAACAAGACATGGTCACTTGTGCCAAGACCAGATTCAACAAGAATGTCATCGATACAAAATGGATATTCAGGAATAAGCTGAACGAGAATGGAGAAGTCACGATCAACAAAGCAAGACTAGTATGCAAGGGGTATGCACAAGAGGAAGCTATAGACTATGGAGAGACCTTTGAACCCGTTGCTAGGCTAGAAGGAGTAAGAATACTACTTGCTTATGCTACATATAGAGGATTCAAAGTATATCAAATGGATGTCAAGTCAGCATTCCTAAATGGAATACTTGAAGAAGAGGTATACATTGAACAACCAGAAGGATTTGTAGATCTAGACAATAGGAACATGGTATGTAGACTTCACAAAGCCTTGTATGGATTGAAACAAGCTCCCAGAGCCTAGTATGAATGACTTCATTCCTATCTAATAAGTATTGGATTCATAAGGACTAGTGAAAACAGTAATCTTTATTTGAAAGAGGATACTAATGCTAACACTTTGATTGCTGAAATATTTGTTGATGACATCATATTTGGAGGCAATGATATGCTATGAAAATCATTTGCTGATGAGATGAGCAAAGAGTTTGAGATGTCTATGTTTGGATAGATCAAGTTCTTTCTTGGTCTACAGATCATTCAACAAAGTGAAGGAATTTTAATTACACAGTCCAGACACATCAAAGAGGTCCTGAAAATATTCAAGATGGAAGATTCTAAACTAGTTGGAACACTGATGGCTATTGGATGCAAATTAACAAAGGAAGACAAGCCAATAGAGGTAAATCAGACTTTGTATAGATCAATGATAGGAAAACTCATGTATGTTGTACACACTAGACCAAATATTGCACATGCAGTAGGACTTGTTGCTAGATTTTTTTCTATCCCCAAGGAATCACATATGACTGCTGTGAAAAGAATTCTAAGATATCTAAAGAATACTGAGGAATTTGTCTTATGGTATAGAAGAGAAGGCAAATTTGAACTTAAGGTGTTTACTAACGCTGATTGGGCTGGAAATCTTGATGACCGGAAGAGCACAAATGGAGGAGCATTCTTTATAGGTTACAGACTTGTCACATGGATTAGCAAGAAGCAAGGATGCATCTCTCAGTCTACTGCAGAAGCAGAATATGTTGATGCTGCTGCAAACTGCTCAAATATTGCATGGATCAAACAGTTTTTGGAAGGTATGCATATGAATATCATAGAACCATTGATTATCTATTGCGATAACACCAGTGCAATAAACATTTCCAAGAATCTAGTCATGCATGCAAAGACCGAACACATTGCCATCAAGTATCATTATTTGAGAGAACAAGTTCAAGAAAAAGAGGTGATACTTGAATATGTGCAATCAAAAGAACAATTGGCTGAAATCTTCACCAAGCCACTGCCCAAACATACATTTGAGTACCTGAGAAAGAGACTAGGGGTCAAACCCATGTCTACCAGTCAGTAAAGGACTGAAGGTGGCATCAGCCATATATTATCAAAATATCATTCATGATTGATGCAAGCAAAAAGATGAACTTCAAAGCTACATCTATATACAAAAAGGTATATATCAGAACTGAGCACCAGAGCATATTGATGTATTGATGATGGATAAGGGGAATTCAAGGAATATATTATGGATAGAAGAAGATAGTTGTTTGACATTAATGTCAGATATTTGTAAAATATTTGTTTGGCATTGTTGTCAAAGGAAGATAATGTATCCATATTATCATCAGAAACTATTCATTATCAGATTACTCCATAAAGGGAGAGATCATATCCATAGGGAGAGAATTTGAATAAAATTTGCAAACAAAAGAACAGTCAGTGACATCAAAGAAAGAGAACAGTCAAAAGAGAAAAATTGACCCAAACAAAGGACACAACACATCAGAATAAGATACACAGAAAGCTGCAAGAATCAAATCTAAGCTAATACAGAGCTTACCGGTGGTCAGACATTTCTATCAGTTATCAAAACAAACTATTTGGTAATTTGATGAATCTCAACAATTGTATTTCATATTATATTAGAAATAGTATAGTGTGATAATATAGTATGTTTCCATCAATGCCAAAGGGAGAGATTGATGACATGTAACTGATTGAATGTTTGATAATGTTAAGTTGAAGTTGATGCAAGACATTAAAATAGTTAATGGTTTGTATTGTCATTGATGTCAACTTGATATCATCTGTACGGTCATGTACATAATGCAAAATACTTCAGAGAATCAATGGAACAATAATTATTCTTTTAGCAATGCATAAAATTCAATTATTCACTAAGTGGCAAACTACACCGATGGAGTGCACACCATCAGTAAAGACACAGGAAAAAGTCACAGTGATACCCGATGAGAAGAAGACAGTGTTGCCTGACAAAGTAGAATTACAGGATGCCCGACGAACTAAAGATAGATTTTCCCAATGGATGGAGATCCTAAAGCTAACTAGAGTTACACCAATGAAACTGGTAGTTGTCACCGATGATGAACTGTAGAATTGACCGACGGAACATAGAGTTCAGAAAATGACAAAATATCTAGCTGATAGAGCTTAAGGATAGACTTAACTAGTTGTTTTATTTGTTTTATTCAACCACCGTTAAGTAATTGATTTAGAGAAGATTTATATAGTTTGTAAGAAGATAACTATGAGATAAATCAAGAGTTAAAGTCATAAATCAGATTGGCTGGATTGTTTTTCACACCAAGAATCAAGAATCAAAAGTTAAGGAATATCATGTCTATATAAGAGACAAGAATAATTCATTTCCATATACACTCAGATACATAGAAGGGGAGTGAATAGAAAGAAGATGCTGAAGAGAAACTGGTGAAGGTTAAACTTCATCCAGTCCTGATCAATCAAGCTAAGGGAGAGCTAAAGAATTCTGCAGACACCAACGAACAGTGAAGCACAGTATTATAGAGCAGAAAGTGTGGAGCACAAAGGAATTGAATTGATACATTGATTAGAGAGGTATTGTACTTAAATAGATCTAAAAATCTGTAATTAAAGTTGCATTAGAAATAGTTCATTGTGTTTCAGTTTAACCATTGAAGCATTAAGTCTCTTAACAAAGTAGGACTTAACCGTCTTCTATATATTGAGGTACATCCCAAGGAGTGCCAAAAAGGTTGATTCATGAAAGTAACATTGGTCTTACCTAAAGCCTATTTATAGTCTAAGAAGGAGGGTGATTCAAGGATGGTAGTAATATTAGCATAAAGCCTATTGACAGTCTAAGAAGAAGGTTGATTCAAGGACGGTAGCGTAGATTCTAGATACTAAGTGACAACCTATGTATAAAAATCCTCTAACAAGGTCGCACTTAAGAATGTGTTTGTAACCTTTAAACAGGGTTGGCTCCTAACAAGGCTCACTTCAGAAGAGTGAAAATTTGGGGTACTAGTCCCAGTGGTTTTTCCCTTAATAGGGTTTCCACGTTAAAAATCCATGTGTTATGTGTGTATGGTTTATTAATTTATTGTTTTACATTTCACATATGCATTTCTAGATTGATTGGTATACTCTGCATATTTACTGAGTATTGGTAAATAAGTTTTACTGCTTATCGATAATCAAGGAGGATAAGGATAGACAAGATAAACTGACAGACAGTTAATTATTTCAAAGTATTTCAAGGCATGCATCTTGTAGGGACTTAATAATCTAAGATGTATTGATTGGTGGATTAAAGTTTAAAGGATAAATTTTTGAGGCCACTGATTCACCCCACCCCTTCTTAGTTATTACTAACAAAAAGCACTTGTTCAACATGTTGCAAATTCTCAGACCAAGTCTTGCTAAAGATGAGTATGTCATCCAAATAAAAAACCACAAAAGAATCAATGAATGGTCTAAGAACATCATTCATCAGCCTCATAAATGTTGCTAGGGAATTTGTTAGGCCAAAAGGCATAACCAACCATTCAAACAAAGCTTCCTTAGATTTACATGCAGTCTTCCACACATCTGCTGGATCAATTGGTACTTGGTGATATCCAGATTTCAAGTCAATTTTTGTAAAGAGCTTAGCTCCCCTAAGTTGGTTCAACAAATTGTAGGAGATTTGCTTCTATACAAATAGTTGATTGTATGTTTTTCATTGATGACAACATATAATATACAGTAGTGTTGTGTAAGCAATTATTAGTACGGATATTCTAGAGCCTTGCACGTTTACATCTATGTTGTAGACATGTTCTGGATGCAATGTTCATACATGTAGATTCATAAATGCATTTTTAGTTGAGTTATGTTAATTTGTTTTGGTAGTTATAGTTTCTAGATATTATCTGTTAAGAGCAGACGTATTTACATTATTTCTTGAATTGCACCTATCTTTGGGATATGCGTGTTTGTATTCATGTTTATTTATGAGTTAATGTTGATTATCCAAAGGCGCTAAATGTGTTTTAACAAAAGCATGATATTTGAGTTAATTTGGTAGAGCCGACTATGTGAAATGACACATCCACTCATTTTGATTTACACGGTCCTAACTTTGATTGCCTAGCTGGCAAGGAAGTTGTTGAAGTGTTTCCTATAGCCGTCGTGACCTTATCGTTGGGGAAGATACATATAGCAGTTCAAATGTGATCACTAAGTGTGAAAATGTAGTGAAAAAGAAAAGACAGAGCAGAGCATAAATTTAGACAGTAAAGCTACATCATTCATTAGTTGAAGATCTATGTGAAGAAAAAGAAGGAGATTACAATTCACTAGAATTGATCAAGACAACAAGTCTACTCAAATAGTTCATTATCACATATAGTGTATATCTGCCTTACAGAAGGTTACAACCTTCACCATTTGAGAAGTGAGCTCTTGGATAGTGTGTCCTCACCCCTAACATGGTTATTTGTAAAAGACTCCTAACAAGGTCTGACCTTTGATCAGACCTTTGTACTTATTGCATTGTAAAGATCAACTCCTAATAGTGTTGCAAGATCTTCTAACAAGGATCATTATAAACTAGTATAGTTATTTATGGGTGCTAATTCCTACCAGGGTTTTTACCTAATTTGGTTTTCCCCATTACCAAATTATGTTGTTCAATTATGTGTTATATTTTGAGTTTATGTTTAAAGTTATTATGTACTTAATTGGAAAAAGAATTGAATATTGTAGATAATTGATTCACCCCCCCCCCCTCAGTTATCTCTTGGGACTATTCCTAACAATTGGTATCAGAGCCAAGTGCCTTAGAGAGAAAGCTTAATAGCTTAACGTAGATCATATGACATACTTCAGAAAAGAGAGTCCTAAGTTTGATAAAGAGAATTATCTTGACTAGAAGAATAAAATGATAGCACATCTATAGTGCATTGGTTTTGACATTTTTGAAATATCCACACAAGAATTTGTTGTTCCCTCTCAGAAAGACCTTGCAAAAGATGATGCTGCTAGTAAACAAAAGGATTTATTCACCACTAATGTAATTTCCAAGGATGCCCTTATAAGTGCATTATCTGACAGTGAATTCTCTAAGATTAAGAAAGTAGACAAAGCCTACACCATATGGAAGTATTTAGAAGATATGTTTGAAGGAGATATTCAAGTGAAGAATGCATGGAGAAAGACATGGAAAAAGAAGTATAACAACTTAGAGATGCTACCTGAAGAGAACATCAGAGCTTACAATCAGAGGATTAATGAAGCAGTTTCAGGAATCAAAAACAATGGTGGAGAAATTTCAAAGGAAGAGATAATGGAAAAATTGATGACTACATTGACAGCAGACTATGAGAGAAAGAGCAATATATTAGATGAGACTATGAAATTTTCAAAATTCATCAAGAGAGAGACTTTGATTAGAAAAATCTCTACATTTGAGATATCAAGATTGAAAATAGCACCCAAAAGTGAAATAGCTTTCAAAGCCTCAGTCCATGGTAAGAAATCATTGAGCGGCTCTAGTAATAATGAGAAAGAAGAAGTGGATACAGAACTAGAAGAAATAATTGTTATGATTTCCAAGAAAGAAAGGAAAGGTAAAGGAAAATATGAAGGGCAGTTGTCATTCAAATGTTTTTCATGCAAAAAAGTTGGCCACTTTGCATCCAAGTGTCCTACAAGAGTCAAGAAGTTCAGATCAGATTACAAGCCCAAATATACTAAGGAATGCTATCATGTTGAAGATGGTGTAACTGATGATGATTTAGGATAAGATGAAATTGGATTCATTGTCATTAAAGACATTGAGAAAATTCTTGAAGAAAGGTACAATGAAGATGAAAAGAAATCACAAGAGTTAGCATTAGTTTCCAAAGCAGACATCAAAACTGACTGGATCATTGACAGTGGATGCTCACATCACATGACAAGAGACAAAGATAGATTTGTACATCTGGACAAGTACAAAGGTGGTATGGTTAGATTTGGAGATAACACTCCCAAACCTATCATAGGAAGAGGCTCTATTACCTTGGATGGAAAGAACAAAATAGATGATGTTCTTTATGCTGATGGTTTACATCATAACCTACTAAGTGTTGGAAAATTTATTGACAAAGGATATCAGTTGGAATTCAAAGACAACAAGTGCATCATTAATAACAAACAAGGAGATATGATTGCATCAGGATCTAAGACTAAAGGTAATGTCTTTCAGCTCAATTCAAAAGTAATTTTTTTTGTTGCAAAAGTAGATGACAGTTGGCTATGGCACAAAAGACTTTGTCACATCAATTTTGACAACATAGTAAAGATAAGCAATGTAAAGGCAGTAAGAGACCTTACTAGTATTGCAAGACCAGTTGATACTATGTGCAGGGAATGTGTGATGGGAAAGCATTTAAGGATCTCATTCAGAAGAAAGAAGGACTCAATAGAAAACAAATTGGATCTAGTGCATATAGACTTATGTGGTCCTACTCAAACAAGATCATACTGTGGAGAAAGGTATTTTATTTTGTTTGTTGATGATTTTTCAAGGATGATGTGGGTTTTGTTCTTAAAGAATAAGTTTGAAGCCTTTGAGAAGTTCAAAATATTCAAAGCTAAAGTTGAAAATGAGTCTAGATTAGAACTAAAGTGTCTGAGATCATATAGAGGAGGAGAATTCACCTCTGACCAATTTTATGAGTATTGTGAAGAACATGGGATCAAAAGGAAGTTGAGTGCTCCTAGAACCCCTCAATAGAATGGGATTGCAGAAAGAAGAAACAGGATCATACTTGACATAGTGCGCACTATCATGATAGAAGGAAAAGTTGCACACACCTATTAGAGAGATGCAGTCAATACAGCAGTCTATACTATCAACATAATACAACTAAGGCCAGGCATAGATAAGACACCTTATGAACTTTCATTTGGTAATGTACCTACAGTAAAATACTTCAGAATCTTTGGAAGAAAGTGCTACACCAAGAGAGATGACGGTGTTGGTAAGTTTGATGCCAGAAGCGATGAAGGTATTTTCCTTGGTTACTCTACTAAAAGAAAACCATATAGATGTTTTAACTTGAGATTGAAGAAGATAATTGAAAGTACACATGTGAAGATTGATGAGAAGTTCATGATTCAAGAAAGATACTATGATTGTGCACCTATGATTGAAGATGAACAAAGGCCTAGCAGTAAAGAAATAGTTATTGAAGAAATGTTTGATTGTATTGATGTATCATGCAATGAACCTAAAACAAGCAAAGAGGAATCACAGATTATAGATGAAGATGTCACTCCTAAAGTTCCAAAATTCACAACTAGATACCATTCAAAGGAAGATATCATTGGAGATCAGAGCAGTAGAGTTTTGACAAGATCTAAAGAAAAAGGTTTAACAATTGACGAAGAGGTATGTTACTTTCACAAATTGAACCTTTAAGTGTTGAAGATGCATCCAATGATTCAGATTGGTAGAAAGAAATGAAAGAATAATTAGATAAGATAATCAAGAATGATACATGGGAATTGGTTCCTAGACCTTGTGACAAAAATGTGATTGGAACAAAGTGGATATTCAGAAATAAGATGAATGAAGAAGGTAAAATGGTAAGAAATAAAGACATATTGGTATGTAAAGGATATGCGTAGAGAGAAGGAATAGAACACACTGATACATTTTCCCCTGTGAGTAGACTGGAAGCTGTCAAGTTGTTTTTTTCCTATGCAACATTCAAGAACTTTAAAGTATATCAAATGGATGTCAAGTCAGCTTTTCTGAATGGTGACTTGAAGGAAAAAGTTTACATAGAACAACCTGAAGGATTTAGTTTATCAGACAAACTAGACATGGTATGCATGCTAAAGAAAGCCCTTTCTGGACTTAAATAGGCCCCAAGAGTTTGGTATGAGAGACTTGATGGTTACTTGACAAAGATTGGATTCAAAAAGGGAACATCAAATTGCAATTTATTCATAAGAGAGACACCTGATGGACTACTACTTGTTGCTATCTTTGTTGATGACATTATCTTTGGAGGCAATGACAAGCTTAGTGCAAAATTCACCAAAGAGATGCAAAGTGAGTTTGAAATGAGCATGATTGGACCTATCAAATATTATTTGGGATTGAATATAAAACAAACAGAAAAAGGCATATTCATAAATCAGTCTAAGTATGTGAAGGAGATATTGAAGACTTTCAAAATGGAAGATTGCAAACAAGTAAGCACCCCCATGATAACAGGAAGCAAGCTTTCTAAAGATGATAATTCCATAGCAATTGACAAGGTACTATACAAGTCTATGATTGGAAAACTAATATATCTCACTCAATCTAGACCTGATATTTCTAATGTAGTTGGAATTGTTGGAAGATTTGTATTTGAACCTAAACAAAATCACCTAATGGAAATAAAAAGAATATTCAAATACTTAAAGAGGACTATAGACTATGGTTTATGGTATCCTAACCAGAGAATATACAACTTCATGTGTATATAGATGGATATTGGGCAGGTTGTGTTGATAACAGGAAGAGTACCTCAGGAGGAGCAATATTTCTTGGAGAAAGGTTGGTTACTTGGACAAGCAAGAAATAGAATTATGTCTCTCAGTCGATAGCAGAAGTTGAGTATGTTGCAGCAGAATTGAATTGTTCAACAATGGTTTGGATCAAACAAATGATGAAATACTTTGGTATTCAGATTGATTATCCTATTGTTATTCACTATGATAACACTAGCACTATCAATATGTCAAAGAACCCTGTGATGCACGCAAAGACAAAACACATTGAGATCAAATATCATTTTCTAAGAGAAAAATTTGTAGACAAATAAGTAAAGTTGGATTATGTGAGCACTAAAGAATAATTAGCAGATATTTTTACAAATCCTTTATCAAAAGATACTTTTGAGTATCTCAGGGAGAAGGTGGGAGTAATTCCCTTTCCTGAGTCTGATTAGAATTTGGAGCAAGAGCATTAGTCCTTGGTGACTGATGAGTGGTTGACTACTCTACTTGTGGATTTGTACTTGTGCTTAATTATTTTTGGCACCGTTTGACATTGATGTCAAAGGGGGAGTATATAGTTAGGGGTAGTATATACTCTGGGGGAGTATACAATAATGAAAAAGATAGTAAAAAGAGATGCAGCAGTTAAGAGGAGATTTTTATGAGGATATTGAGAAGATTGTAAGAAGAAGGAGGATACTTTGGGTTGATGGTGTTTTTCATATCATATGTTGCCATCAATTTCAAAGGGGGATATTGTTGGAGATTTGCTTCTGTGCAAATAGTTGATTGTATTTTTGTCATTGATGACAACATATAATATACAATAGTGTCTTGTAAGCAATTATTAGTACAGATATTATGGAGCCTTGCGTGTTTACATCTATGTTGTAGACATGTTTTAGATGTAATTTTCATACACACAAATTTAGATATGTAGTTTCAATTGAGTTATGTTAATTTGTTTTGGTAGTTACAATCTATGGAGATTATCTGTTAAGAGCCGACGTATTTACATTATTTCTTGAGTTGCGCCTATCTTTGGGATATGCATGTTTGTATTAATGTTTATTTATGAGTTAATGATTATTATCCAAAGGCGCTAAAAGTGTTTTAACAAAAGCGTGATATTTGAGTTAATTTGGTAGAGCTGACTATGTGAAATGATGCATCCACTCATTTTGAGTTGCACAGTCCTAACTTTAATTGCATGCTTAGTTAATCTAACAAGGAAGTAGTTGAAGTGTTTCCTATAGCTATCATGACCTTACCCTTGGGGAAGATACATATAGCAGTTCAGATGTGATCACTAAGTGTGAAAATGTAGTGAAAAAGAAAAGACAGAGTAGAGCAAAAAGTTAGACAGTAAAGCTACATCATTCATCAGTTGAAGATCTATGTGAAGAAACCAAAGGAGATTAAAATTCACTAGAACTGATCAAGACAATAGGTCTACTCAAATAGTTCATTATCATATATAGTGTATATCTACCTTACATAAGGTTGCAGCCTTCACCATTTGAGAAGTGAGCTCTTGGACAATGTGTCCTCACCCCTAACAAGGTTATTTGTAAAAGACTCCTAACAGAGTTTGACCTTTGACCAGGTCTCTGTACTTATTGCATTGTAAATATCAACTCCTAACATTGTTACAAGATCTTCTAACAAGGATCATTATAAACTAGTATAGTTATTTGTGGGTGCTAATTCTCATTGGGGTTTTTATCTAATTTGGTTTTCCCCGTTACCAAAATTGTGTTGTTCAATTCTGTGTTATCTTGTTGAGTTTATGTTTAAAGTTATTATGTACTTAATTGGAAAAAGAATTGAATCTTGTAGATAACTGATTCACCCCCCCCTCTCAGTTATCTCTTGGGACTATTCCTAACACAAATAATCAATTCGAGGGATGGGATATCTATTTTTCACACTAATTTTGTTCAATGCCCTATAATCAATACAAAGTCTCCATGTCCCATGTTTCTTTTTAGCAAGGACAATTGGACTACCACAAGGTGAAGCACTTGGATGAATATTTCCTTTCTAAATGAGCTCTTGAATTTGTCTCTTTATTTCATCATTTTCCAAAACTGACCTTCTATATATTGGCTCATGTGGTAGTGGTGTGCCTGGGATTAAATCAATAGAGTGCTTGACTTGACAGTGTGTTGGAACTCCCACTGGTGATTTAAACACACTATGATATTCTTTCAAAATTTCATCCATCTGATTTTGTTGATTTGTTGTTATGGATACCTTAGCATGTGTATTAAGGATAACTCACTTTGTTTGTTTGTTGTTATGGATAGCTTAGCATGTGTATTAAGGACAACTCACTTTGTTTGTTTAGGGTGAACCATGAGAAGAAAAAAAGCTCCAGTTTGAGCAATAAAATGCTTACATTGTTTAGCACTAATTAGAGAAGCAGTTTGTGTTGGACATACCTCTGGTATTCAAAACCTCTTCCCACCAAGCTTGATTGTAACACTGCTTGGTCTGGATTCATACACTCCATGCCTCTGATACATGTAAGGTTTCCCCAACAAGACATCACATACATCCAGCGGTGCTACATCACATACCACTTCATCCTTGAAAGGCTTGATTGAATATGTAAGATGACACTATTGATTTATTTGAATATCTTGTCCCTCATTTACCCATCCCATAAAGTATCATTGTCGGTGTCTTGTCACTTTCAAATTCAAACTTTTGACTATCTCCCTAGATATCAAATTCTTTTGGCTCCCACAGTCAACAATAAAATTTAGAGGCTTTCCATCAACCCACATCTGTGAATGAAAAAATCTATCTTCATCTTCATGATACATTACTTTAGTAGTTGCAACTATGGCATATTGGTCTGCTTCTATGACAGAATCATTCTCCTTTTTCTCGGAAGGATCTATTGGTGATGATTCAGATTCAGCTTCCTCTCCTCGTATTTCTGTCATGAGATTTTTGATACTTTGACAATCCTTTTTATTATGGGTTGGGGACTTATGCATCTCACACCACATGCCTATATTTTCCTGTGTCTTTTTTGCAGCTCACCATGTGTTCTTGGCTAAGTTTGAGTGAGGTTCCTTGGTCACCTATTTTCCCGTAAATTTATTGTCACCTTCAACCTTTGGCTTATTATTTGTAAAGTAGTCCCTCTTCCCTTTCTACTTGAATTTATCTTTAGTTTTTTGTATCATATTATAGGCAATTACCAATGTCTCAATATTCAAAAATTCCATCTCTGTTTGAATATACCTGTGAGGTCCACTACGATATTTCAGAATTTGATGCTTCTCTGAATCCTGAATACCAAGTTTTGCTAAAAGTGAATGGAATGTGTTCATGTAATCTTACATAGATTTATCCCTCTTCTATTGAAGAAACTGCCATTCTATGTATTTCTATTCATATACATCCTTAGGAAAGTATGCTTCTTTTATGTATTCCACAAATTCTCCCCATGTGGCCTTGTTATTAAGAGATACTTCCAAGCCATTTTCATCAGATAATTCCCGTTCTTTATTTGCTAATTTGGCTTCCTTAGAACATTTCACATGGGTTTTAGCTTTAAGGAGAGCAAATGTTATTTTTTCTGCATCTGAGAAATTATTTACAGAAAAGTATCTATCCAATTTTGATATCCAGTTATCAACAGCTTCAGCATCAACTTTTCCTTCAAAATTTGGGATGTTAAAATTTAACTGCACTTTGAAAGGGGTATTTCCATGAAACATTGTTCCTGATTCAGAGGGTTTTTTATTCTGTAGAAGGATTGAAAATTGACACATCATCTCCTCTCGTTGCTTATTTAAAGCCTCTTCCACCAACTGCTTAATTTTATCGTCTGACATCTTTGAGTGTGTGTGCCTCAAAGGTGGATATTATGACAAATCTTGTGTATCCAATCCTAATATTTGGTAGGAGGACCTTGTGTAAATTGGCATAAAGGAGCATTCCCACTCTGATACCACTAATCTCAATTATGAATCAGATTACAATAGCTGGTGTGATACCTACGGTATTGTCAATTTCAATATAAAAAACTAGAAGACTAACAACATAATTGCAAGCCAAAAAGTGATCCATTCTATTCAAAATTTGAGTTTATACAAATATGATGAATCCCAAGGGTCACTAGAATATCTTGGAAATGAAATGAAGAGTCACCATAATTTTTATTACAAATAAACTTATTTAAACTACCAAAAATTTCAAAAAAACTAAATAAAAATTTAGGCCTAATTAGAGAAGACATAACTTTCAAGTCCTAGGTCTGATTTGTGAACCGTTTACTTTGTTGGAAAGGTAATCAAAATTTTTAGACCCAAACACAAGATCTTACCAAAAATTCCATGAAGACCCTCAAAAAAGCAGTTTACTGAGACACAAAATACTGAAAAAATTAGATTTCATTATTTCCCAATTCCATCCTGATCAGCAACCCAAGCCATTGTATGGAAATAATATAATATAAAATAGGAAAGAGGACATGTAGAAACCTCTCATACCAATGAATTTGGCTAACCCTTTATATAACTTCTCAGCAATGAGCTCACCCCAGTCTATGAATTTCTCTCCTTTCATTATCACTTGTATATAAAAGAACATCCAGTCTTCCCATTGAAAAGTATGTTGATTTCCCTTAACCCTGTTTAATAGAATAACCAAATATTTTATCTCAAGGATAAGATGTTCATGGATAAGGGCTTTTGGAAGACGGGAGAAACCTCTCTTAGTATCTAGCAACTAGGCCTTTGCAATTACATTTCTATATTATTTCTTCTTCTCTGTGAAGAATGGACGTACCAATAGTTCATGCTTCAAATTCCTCCTTATGTAGAATTCCCATTGCACACATTACCATTTCCCTATCAATCCTTACTAAAACTTCACCAGAATTAGTGCAAATGCACTTATCATTTCCATCATAGTGATTCATACATTCCATCACAAGTTGTGGGTATGGGGTTATAGTTGGAAAAGAGACAGCTTCAATCAAACCACTCTCTCTGGTTTTCTCCACTATAGAACCTTTTTGAGGATTTCTCAATCTTCCAAGGATTTCCTCAATAGTCACATTCAGAAGGGTTGTGTCTTCTAACTCTAGAAGAGAACTAACTAGACTAGACAAGGACTTCAACTTAGGAAACAAAGGCCTGTTATACGTCATCTTATTTAAAAATTAAAATTCTAGAACAAGAAGACAAGGAATTCGATAAGAAACTTGAGAAATTTTTATTCTTCAACAGATTGCTTAAGCTAGAAGTTCAGATTTTGATGACTCACCAGAAATCATGAAAATGTCAATGAGCTACGACCTTGAAATTACCTCCTTCGTCTCTCTGGCTCTGTAATGATGAAAGAAATAAAGACTGAAAGAGAAAAAGGAAATATAACCTTCATTTATAAAGGCAAAAGATCTGCATGGATTCACAACATGCATAAATGTTCATTTCATCCACGCAAACTAAATGTCAAAGTCACATTATTCTGACATCTCATTAATTAATTGTCATTTCACACCCTTTGAGTTTACAAAATAATGATTAACTCTCCCAGAAAAAAGGTAAAGTTGATTAAAATTTTAAATGCTCCATCTTATTCTCTATCTGTACCATCATTACCTTTATTTATTATGAAATCCACCGCGGATCCAAAATGAAAATATTTAGATTTGAACTTTTGAAATGGAACTTTGAAAGTTCAATTGAGATTTCAAATTAAAGAAAAAGACAGACTTCACCAAAGACGCGATGACTTCTTAAATTGATAACAAAGAATCAGCTTCCACTTGCACTTGTACAATTTAAACTTTGAAAGTTCAAATTGAGGAAAACCCCTAAAGGAAATCTAGCTGGAATGAAGCTGCGACAACGCTAGATGCGCAAGACAATTTTGAACATGGGAATTTGAACTTGTGAAAGTTCAAAACAAAGTTCAAAAACCAAAACTTCATAACAAAGAGGAGAAACAAACAAAAATAACATCGACGAAAGAAAAATAAAACCAGTGTAAGATTGGCTCCACCTGGGGACCTGGACTGATGAGGCACAAGGAATGAACTCTAGATTCTCTAGTTTCACAAAATTGGGCTATGAGTTAATAAGGCCAAACTTTGACACAAAAAAAAAAATCTAACACTAAGCAGAACAAAACTTATATACAAGGGAAAAGACAAAATCTTCAAGGTAAAATCACAATAATCTGTCACCCTTTTATAAAGGAAAAGGCTAACAAAATCAAAGTTGTTCAACTTCAACATTATAAAAGTGACATTTATGTTTGGAATTTGAAGATGATGTAAACTAATAAAATGTTTTTAAATGGATGAAGTTTATGATTAATATTTTTAATATTTATTTTAATAAGTTTTGATATGTTTTTTAAATTTCTTAAGTCGATTTTTAAGTTGCAGAAACATACTGAAAATTAGGGGTCCAGTTCCCACCAAAAAATTATATGTAAATAAACATTTTTTCCCCTAATTTCAAAATATGTTATAGATGACATATATAGCTAGTGCATGAAGAAATAAAAATTGGTTTGTGATCTATATTTTATCTTTTATAACAATTCAAATTCCAACTCACCTAAAATCGATAGTTTTCATCTCCCACCATATTTTTCATAACAAATATACAAATATATCCCAATAAAAAAAAGAAATATATAATCTTGAAGAGGACTCTCTCTTATAGTGCACCATATGTTTTTGAAATTTATTTAACATGTTTTACTATTCTTTTTCTTTCTCTGAATCAACATCTCCTTGACTGTTAAAATACCTACTTGCAATATTTTTTAATTATGATAGACTATGTCTAATTAAAACACTGTACAATCTATAAGAGATATTCTTGACTCTGATCTCTACAAAAGGGTATTTTTGTATTTTTTTAAAAATATCATTAAAAATACTTAGAGTTATTGCAACGTCACTTTTTTGAAATAATTTTATTTCTACAGTAATTGGACTGAAAGTGGTATAAAACATGCATTTAATATATATTTCCAATTGTAAATGTTAAAGCACTTATCTAACTTAACTATAATGAATCTAGCTAGACCATATGTTTGACCAAAATTAATTTTTAGTTAGAAATACTAAAATTCAGCTGTGCTGATAAGTTAGCCTAAAAGGTGACATATTATTGTGCTTTTACCCTTCACATTTGATACAATTTCAGGCCTTGCCCATTATAAGGTAAGGGAAAGAGGGTTCCATCAAGATATTGCAACTTAAATGAATTAGTTCCAAGGGCCTCATTGATAACAAAGGGACCCTTCCATTGAGTTTCAAACTTACTATGAGCACCCTTTGGTTCTCTGTGCCCATCCCAGAGCAACACTTGATCTTCTGGCATGAATTTCCTTGGCCTAGCTTTTCTATCAAAAATATGTTTTACTCTAGCCTGATGCTCTTTTATGTGATCAATAAATATTTCTCTTTCTTCACATATCCTGCTTAGGTACATGACTCTTTTCTCAATTGCACTTTGGAAATTACCATCTTCAATCACCTTTTGCAGCTTAATCATAGATAGTTCCAACATGAGTGACAACTGAGCTTCAACTCCATACACCAGCTCAAAATGAGACATCCCTATTTTTCTTTAATGATAATTATTGTCTACCCACAGTGCCTCGTAAAGCCTTTTGTACCAATCTTTATCATTCTCACTTACAAATTTCCTCATGATGTTGATCAGATTTTTATTATTCGATTATGCTTGACCGTTACCTTGGGGGTAATAGTCTAAGGAATGAGACGGGATTATACTATGATCATAACAAAAAATTTGTAATTCTTGTGAGGATAAATTAGAGGCATTATCCATTAATAATTTGTGTGGAGTGCCAAATCTCACTAGGATAAAGTTCTTCACAAAATCATAGACCACTACTGAGGTAGTCTTCTTCACCAGGACAGCTTCGACCCATTTTGTAAAATCATTCGTGGTCGTCAAAGTGTGAGCATGAACTAAAGATTAGGGAGGATTAAAAGGACCTATAAATTCAAGACCCCACTAATGAAATGGTTCTTCAATGATCACTAGACTCAAAGGTAGGGCCTCTAATTGTGGTTCCTAGTGAACAACTTACACTTTTCACATTTTGCAACCCATTGGTATGCATCCTTGAACATAGCTAGCCAATAATAACAGTTTTGTAAGACCTTAAAGGTAGTCATTGTAGAAGATAAATTTCCTTGCATGCTTCATTATGAAAGGATTTAAGCAGTTTCTCTTGTTGTTCTTTATCCACACATCTGAGAAACATACCACACAAACCTTTTTGTAAAGGATTTCATCAATAATCACATACATGGCGGCTTTGAGTTTTATAATTCACTTCTCCTTTGGGCTCAAGTGTTTAGGAAAGTATCCATAAGTCAATTAGTGTACCAAATCATAAAACAAAGGATTAGTTAGACCAACCAGCAATGTTAAGGGAATCTTTCCTTTCTCATCTTTATTTTCTACTAACAACCTGCATAGTCCTTGTCCTCAAACTAGTTTGGTTGGTGTGATATCTAAGTCAAATTCTTGAATCTTGGCTACCTAGGCAGCCTTGTTGTTGATACAAACCTCTTGCTATGCTAGAATACTTTTTACAGTGGTGTTTGGAACAAAAACCTTGGAGTGAGAATGAAGTATATAGTATCTAAACTGTTTTAAATCCTTTACCACTGAAAAGGCTTTTTTCTCTGCCAGTGAATAATTGAGTTCATGTTTTTTAACAAGAGACTCATGAAAGAGATCAGATTTTCTATCCCTAGCTCACTTTTTTGCATCACAATCACTGACAAAGAATGATCAGTGGCATTACAATGAATAATAAAATGCTTCTTGAAGTCGGGATGAACCAGAGTTAGAGATTTTGCAATTGCTTCTTTAACTATCTCGAAAGTTTCTATACCCTCACTACTCCATTTGAATGTTTTTTTTCACTCATTAAGTTCATGAGAAGCTTCATGTTTTCAGCAAAGTCTGGAACAAATTTCCTTAGGAAACTAACTTGATCGAAAAAGGATTTTACTCCAGTTCTTTTGGATGGTAGAGCTAATTGTTGGATTTCCCTCACTCGTTCTGGGTCTACCCTTATCCCCTCTTTAGATACAATGTGGCCCAAGATTTTACCTTCGATCATGGCAAAAAATGATTTTTTGGGGTTTAGAGAAATTCCATGCTCCCGACACTTTTGCAATATCTATTGTAAGTCATTGATATGCCTCATCCTTCTTCTCAAAAAGACTATCAAATAATCCAAATATATGACAATGATTTTATTTCTAAGATTATTAAAGGTGGCATTCATTGCCCATTGGACTATAGCTCCAGTATTGATCAAGATGAATGGCATACGCCTGTAGGTAAACAAGCCCCAAGGAGACATGAAGGTCATCTTATGTTGATCTTATTCTGCTAAACTAATCTAGTTATACCTAGAAAAGCCATCCAAAAGAGACATCATTTCTGATCTAGCCACGATCTGAAGGATGTCATCCATTACCGGGAGAGGAAAATTTTCTTTAAGACTTCCTTGGTTCAAATTATGAAAGTCTACACATATACGTATCTCTCCATTTTTTTTACATGTTGCATCAATATCTGCTAACCATCTCGAATGATGAATTGGATAGATAATGTGGGCTTGTAACATCTTATCTACTTTCTTGAAAATTACATCCACTACCTTGGGATTGTAATTCCTAAACTTCTACTTGAAAGGACTTGTTCCTAGTTTGAGAGGAATGTGATGTTGCACCTGTCCTTGATTAAAATCCTTTAGGTCTTCGTAACACCTAGCAAAGATTTCCTTGTAAAATTTTAATAACTGGAAAAATTTCTATTTTTCTTCTCTTGTACAACAAAGTCCCGAATTAACCATTTTGGGGTCAAATTCTTCCCTAACATTTACCTTCTCATAGGCATGTGGAACTGAATTCTTATGCACTTCTCGATTACCTGTGTAGCAATCTCTCCTATCAAAAAATTTCTCCAAAGTGACCAGTCCTTTTGGAATCCTATTACCTTTCAACTGAATTACATCTTCTTCTTAACAACCCTCCTCATCTGGGAAGAAATCATGACAATCATATTCAGATCCTTCAAAGTATGTTGAAGAGAACATATCTAGACATTGCATAAAAATATTGATTTATGTATCATTGTGGAAGACTTTCCATGACTCTGAGTTGTCTAGGACACTGGGCCGATGGACCAATTCAATTCTATATACATTATTATCAAAGTTAGGATGATGTATAGGGAGAGAATCTAATCTAGCCAAAGCATCAGCTCTAGAATTAAATTCTCGGGGAATGGCCTCAATAGAGAAGGCTTCAAAACTTTTTATTTCATCCCATACTCTGTTATGGTAGTTCTTAACTCTTTCATTCTTCACTATGAAGATACTTTGTACCTATTTCATGATCATTTCTTCATCTCTAAAAGCTTTCAAATTCTTAATTCCTCTCCTCCTTGCTTCTTCGATCCCAAGAAGAAAGGCTTCATATTTTGTCGTATTGTTCGTATTTCTAAACTCTAACTTATAAGAAAAAGGGATCTTTTTTTTCCTTCTCAAGAGATTAGAACCACCCCTTCCCCAGAACCAGCATGGGAACAACTCCTATCAAACTCCATGGTCTATAAAGACTAGTCTTCCAATTGCACATCTTTAGCTATATCAGGTTCAAGTTGAATCACGTAATTGCCAAATTCAGATTCTTCGTATAAAATATGAGATCTTGAATCATCAGAGGGAAAAATAGTGTATTTTGATTTTGGTTCAGGTTCAAGAATGACCTTTTCCTTACCTATTGAAATACTAACCTATGACCAGCCCAGTTTAATCTCCCCTCCAAGATCTTTACAAAAGGTGCGACTTAATAGCATGCCATAACTGGCAGGTATATCAGTGACCAAGATTATTAATTTAAGCCTTTTCACAGGGTGAGATGCAAGACCTACCTGAGCATATTTTATTTGACCTAACAGAGGTACTTGTTTTGAATCCATACAATAGTAGCATCTAAATGCTTTGGTTAAAGGCAAGTCCAATGCTTTAGCTACAGAGGAGGGCATTATGTTGTCTGAAGCCCCAAAATCAATAATGCAATTGTTGAGATTGTTTCTGTGAATAAACAAAGACACATAGAAAGGTTGCGAATTTGTGAAAGATTGAGCGGTTTTGGTTAATATTTCCCTATGAGTTTTTGTTCAGCAATTTCAGGTTGGTCTAATGGGTTAGGAGTGGACAGTTGATTAGATTTAACATTCACAAGATTATCAATTGATTTTGATGGTTCATTTCCTCTAAAAAAATCCACTAGTTTATCAAGCTCCCTAGGATTTAATCTTAAGTACTTAGTGGGATAAATTTGAATTTTAGAGGTCTTACAAAATTCCAAAATATCAAAATAAGGGTCAACATCAAACCTTTTCAAAATTGGAACCTCAAGAGAATTTATACTCTTGACCTTTGAGAAGCTTGCAGTTTGATTTCCAGGTTCACTTGCCTTGTTGGTGGATGTTGGAGATGGAACTTTAGGGGAGGACTTGTATCCTTTTTTATTCCTTGTTAGCACTGAACATGAGGGCTCCTCCACATTTACCAAAATATTTTGCACCTCTGTCTGAATATGATTTGTACTCAAGGTAGTATATTTTGGAGTCGCCAGGTAACTTTGGACCGGCCTCATCTTCATGAACATCTTCAATAGTCTCTCTCTGAGTATTCATTTGAACATACCTTACCATTTTTGGAGAGGTATTGTCATCATGGTTGTATGATAGATGAAAAAAACACATATTAGCCTTCCCTCTTAGGACACCTTCTATAGCCAGTCTCTACTGGGAAGATTGCAATGTCAAATGCCTTCCAGAAGTTCTAGCAGATTGATTTTGGAACCTTTGAGGAATGTCCCGATAAGGTGTATTACTTTTTGGTATTTGTTTCTTAATGGAAATCATATCATTTACAAGTCTCTTGACCACAAGGTCTGATGAAGATGAAGATGCTTTTGCGTGAGGAGTTTGAACATCTTTTCTCCACTTCCCTGTAGTGATTAAATCATCCTCCAATTCAATTGCTTGTGTATGGGTTGCACCCAAATCTATTGTTCTACTTCTACATAGATGAAATCCAAGGTCAGGAGGCATTTAATATACAAAGAACCACTCTTGATTCTCTAGGGTAGGCCTTTTCCTAGTAGGGATCTTATGTACCAATTTATCGTATTTGGCCACAAAATCATGCATTGGCTCATGTATCTTTTTTTTCATCTATGTAAACTAAGCCAAAAGTGAGTGTTCGTCTTCTGCACTCTTAATCCTATTTTCAAAATTTGTCTTCATATCAGCCCACCCTGCTATGGAGGCTTCTAGAAGTTGGCTAAACCATTCCGCAACACCTTCAAAAAAAATTTGCACAAATGGTCTCACAACCACATCTTTGTGTTGCACCACTAGGACGCCACTAGCCACATTAAAAGTATTCAAATGTTCCTCAAATAAGACCTTCCCATCTCTAGTAAATTTTGGCAACACATCTTTAGCACCTTTAGTTAAAGAATGATGCATTGGAAGGTTTAGAGGTCCCACAGTGATACCCCAAGGATTAGCATCCATAATATTTAAAATAGGGGGAAAATTGATATTCAATGGTGTAGGTATCCCTGAAAGGACTAGAGCTTGGAATGATGGTGAGGCTAAAGACTTCTGAGCTAGTTTAGTCTTATGTATAGATGGCTAAGGTAGATTTAAATAAATGGTACCAGTAAGTCGTTTAAGGTCTTCAAAATCCTGATCTACTATCCCCTTCTTTGCCTAAGACCTATTAAAATGTTTGGAATCTAGAATTTGAGTCTTAAAGCCCTTAGGCTACTCTATCCATAAGTGTGGCTTCCTGAGCTGTAGTAAGTCTTCTTAACCATTCACCTAATTCCTATTCTTCCTCAATTACCAACCTGACCTGTTGATAATGCTGGTTGTTGGTTCTTAGTTTCCAAGCTAAAGAGTTGAGATCTGCATTAATGTCTTCCTGAGTGTCTAGACATTGCAAATCAGGCTGCAATACTAGAGGGATTTCTTCTTGTCTATCACATTAGCAGGTAACACCATGATTACTCATTTATAAATAAAATTGAAAATTGACCCACTTATTATCATTTCCTCAGTAGAGTCACCAAAAATATATTAGTTAACAGATTTGTCCCCAAAATTAATCAAAGATGATCAAGAAAATAAACCTCTACATCCCTATGGAAAAAATCAATTAATTAACAGTTGAAATTCACCTTAATGGTCAAGTCCCTCTACATATAGGTGCAACTCCCTCTTCAATAGTTTTCAATTATGCTTTCCATGAATCAATGAATAAAATTTCATAGATAATGCTTTTTACCCTAAAGTATCAAAGGTTCAATCATCAGATCTAAAATGAAATAAAAATTAAATAAAAATTGATGTAATGAAGAGCTAAGATTCAGCTGAAAGACTGACATCCACAACTAATCTAAGATGAAATTACAGATACTCTAAATCCACTTCACAATCTGAATGAAATACAGAAACATATCACGATAAAAAATGAAACTCCAATAGAAATTGCATTCATATACTCAGATGGACACACCAAAGTTGTGATATATGTATATATTGAATTTCAACCAATAGATCAAAATATCTTCAAATCGTAAAATCTTTTATGTATCTGGAAACACTAAGAACTTACTAAAATTAAGATTACAAAATTTGGCCGACCATTTTTCTCGATCATAATAAGCCATATATACCATTAGAAATAAACTATTTTTAGAAGTTTTTAAAACTAACTCCACTAAGGATTAAAAAGTAAACGATCAGAGTTAAAAGAGAAACATTAAGAAATAGAGTAAAACAACTAAAGGATCAATCCTAAATAATTTTTCTATAGGGAATCTAGGTTTATGATGTTTTTCATGGTTGATGAAGACTGGACCTGGAATTTCCTCCACTCTAGATGTTCAGTTGACAACCTAACCACAAGCTCATGGTTGGGGATGACAATATGCGCAATTCTTTTCTTCCATACTTTATTTCCCTTGCAAACCAGCACAACTTTATCTTTGAGCGACTGCAAATGATCTGGGAACACAATCAGCATAGATTCCATTTTGGCAACATAGGAAAATTCCTTAGGTGTAACCGTTTGTATTTCTTTAACCACACTAACTCTATCCTTGTGTTAGTGAACAGATTTGTCTTTTACAAAATTGCCTCAAATTGACTCTTAGATACCCAAATCAACAAGACAAACTATGTGACTAACATTTGGGTCACTTTGCAATGGAAGTGCATAAGTGCCCTCTGAATTATCTCGGGTACAGCTCACCGTACAAGATCTTCAATGAATCCCCTAAACTATTAACAAAAATGCTTTTATCCTGAAAGCAATAAAGGCACACAAATACCTATTTGTAAATATAGAATAGATGGAGAAGAAAAGAAGACTAATTAAGCACAAAATAAATGACACTCAGTCCATTTATCAAATCTGACATAACAAAGAGTGCAGAAAAAGAAGATATAAGATCCATTTTAGAATGCATGTATGAGAAAGGCTTACAAACCTAGAGACAAACATGCATGTGAATAAGTAAGGGAGAATAAACTCAAAAATGATTGACTAAATTCACAGATTTATTTCAATCAAAATATAAATGCCTAAATTCAGAGATTTGGATAGCAACTATCCTCCTTCTCTGGACAAACACCAAAAGACAACATAGATCTTTTGCTTCCTCTTTACAATATTACCATTTCTAAAACAAAATACTCTATCTTCCCCTACAAAAACAATGGAAATAGAAAATACTTTCCCTTTAAAAATACACAATCCTCCAAATCTCCTGCCAAAAATTTGAACCCTTCTTCCTTCTTTCATGGGCATATTTAAATTTTCCCGATAACTCTCCTTTCAGTTTCATAACTGATTCTTGAGAATCCCTTTTCTCTCTAACATTTATTTTTCTTTCTTCTCCCATGATGTTCTCTCTTTTGATATATTTATAAACTATTGATTTAAAATTTTATAAGGATATAAATTAACATATTCAAATGGTATTTGGACAGGTGGCATTTTCTGGTGATGAAGAGTTGTCATCATTTCATGACAGTCATTGGCAATCTTGATAGTAGTTCACTCAGACATCCATAACTTTTGATCCACAAAGAATCTAGAAAAATGTTTTGGAGAGGATTTAGATAATTAGGATTGATAAAACATGTCTAAAAATTAGATCGATCCAATGGTTGGGTTAAAAGTTGTACCCCCAAAATATGACTATAGTTTCTCTGGATTTAGCAGAATTGTGGTTGCTAGTCACCTT
The DNA here is from genome assembly GCA_018584345.1 of Thuja plicata. Lineage (NCBI taxonomy): Eukaryota > Viridiplantae > Streptophyta > Pinopsida > Cupressales > Cupressaceae > Thuja > Thuja plicata. The sequence continues at coordinate 1,485,791 of MU223621.1, forward strand.
GGATAGACTTGTAATCAGTCAGAAATATATTTTGGAGACAATACAATTTCACTAATAACTCCAGTGAGATCTAGAGTCACTTTCTCATTCACAACATATTCAAGGATTGATCAAATCCAATAGTTTAATGAAAAGATATTCTCCCTTCATTGAGACTCATTTTTCTGTCAAAATGATGTCAAAACAAACAAGTTTTTATTATAATTTCTTTAATCTGATGGTGTTCCCATTTTATGTCGATGTCACCGGTATTTTGGTCTTCATTCCATTTTCTTTTTTTTAGTGTTTAAATGCCTACCATTACGCCTTTAAACCATTTATGCCTTTTCCATGTCACACTATCAGCTATTTGATTCATAATGGAGGTTGAGAATACCCATGGTGTCGGTCAGTCATGAAGAGTCTGAAACTTTGAATTTCAAACTATTATACCAGGCAATATGAAGCTTCAAATTTTAATTTTGGATCCAAACCCTTGAAATTCTGAACTAAACTTGCTGCACTCAGTGAAATCCAATCATGAGGTTCTGAACTTGGCACCAATTGAACCTTAAATTTGAACATTTGAACTGTTGATTTGTACCTGTGGACTTTTGAACTACTTGTCTTCAAATTTGAATGAATCATGAAGCTGTTCAAAACTCTTTGAACCAATTTGAACTTATTTCAAAGGGGTTTAGCACTCAATACTTAATAGATAAAATGTTCAAATGAGCAAGGATCGACATGGAGGAGACCCAAATTATGAATTTTTAAATTTCAGTCTATATGGGGGCTAACATTGGCTCTACAGGGGGACTATTTTTTATATAAAAAATTAGAGAAATCTAGCATTCACAAGTTGAAAAGACTAGTGCCTAGCACCATTGGGCAATAGAGTGACAAAAAGATGGAGAAAATGGAGCTTCTTCCAAAGAGGGCGGAGGGGAGAAGGGTTGAACTCACAAGCCAAAATTGAAACTAAACAAAGCACGACAAAACCAACATAAGAAAAGAAACTAACCTAAAATAAAAGCATCTAAATGTGTATATGGTCATAAGACCCTGTCAGAATATGTATAAGACCAACTATGTGAATCCATTTACTGGTTGTGAGAAAAATATACCTTTCTAGAACAATGGATTGTGACTATGTGATGTGACCTAAGAAATCTACCACTTGGAAGCTCCTTTAATGCTGGATGTCAGATTACTGGTGCACATAAATTTATTAATCAAACAATCTTTTCCAAAAACCCAAATCCCATCATGAATCTCTAATTTTTCAGAGTCCTCCAGCACAATGCTCCTCAAATAGTCTACAAATTCAAGTTGAAAAGGATAACATTCAAGAAACTCCAAAGCACATGCTACAATATCTTTAATAATTGCATCAAGATGACCATCATTCAAGAAAAACAATGCACATTTCTCATCAAGTTGAAAAAGAGAGATGACTTCATCAAGCATAGGGTCTGCTTTTGCTAAAACACTATTATCACTCTTCGCAGAAATCATATCAGAAAACTCTTTATCCATGCTCTCAACATGAAGAGTACTAATACCTGAGTGTCTTAAGGTGAAACCTTCTTGATTGATAGATGAAAAAAACTTTGTCCAAGCTTTCTGAGGGCTGCAACTTCTCATAAGTCTAACTAGCATCTTGCACCATATTCATCTCAAAATTTTCTTTTCCAATCAGATTTTTAGAATTTAAAGGATTTTTACAAAAGCATGACTTAACCACATCTTCAATATGATCACCTTTCCATGAATGGCTCTCAAAATATACCTATTTATTTTCAAAATGATATGATCTTACAATGGAGATATTGTTGGAAATACTGAGAGGGGGGGTGAATTAGTACTTCACTAATTATTCTATTTTAGAAACTTAAACATAAATCAAAGATACATCCAATGAGTCTTAATACAAGAACACATAACACTTGATATGATTACGGGGAAACCTTGATTAGAGGAAAACCCCGGTGGGAATTAGTACCCACAAATATTTTATACTAGTTTCTTATGATCCTTGTTAGAAGATCCTTAACCCTGTTAGGAGTTGTCTTTACAATGTATGAAGTACAGTAACCTTGTTAAGGGTCAGACCCTGTTAGGATTCTTTTAAAATAACCCTGTTAGGGGTGGTAGACTCACTATCCAAGAGCTCACTGCTCAAATGGTGAAGGTTACAACCTTCTGTATCTTTAATACACACTATATCTGCAAGGTGAACTGCTGTTATAACACTGCTTGTCTGATCAGTTCCTTTTGTGCGCTGATGCTTTAACCTCTTGTTAATCACTAAAAAAATATTTTCTTCACTCTAAAATCTTCTACTTAAATATATAAATCATCAACATATGACAAATATATCTATGCTTCTTTAACACTCTGCTCTGCTTTCTTATCTCTGGCTTTCGCAACTTCTCCGATCACAAATGACCTTCTATAAGTACTTCCTCAAAATAAATCAACATGTCAGCTTTAGGAAACCTTTTACCATCTATCTTGATCACTTAAGTAACCACACAACCCTTCTTTAATTCAGATTAACATTAATTATAACTTCTTTACTCAAACCGAATAGACACGTCTTTTCACACAGTCCCCTCCACCAAATTAGCTCTAACTTTTTTCTCCTAATGAATCAAGACATGCGCCTTTAAAAAAATATTATTAGATCACTAAAAACCACTAATCCAAGGATGAAATTCCTGAGGATATGTGCAAATTCTGTACCAAAACAATCTCTGTCGGCTCTTTCCATGATCTCTGTCTTGTTCTAGCATTCACTGGCTGTACCTCTTTAACTGGTTGTATCTTCTTCATACTTTCAAATATGATCATGCTCTCTTATAATTAGCATGTAAAAATACTAATAAGTGTATCTTCCAAGGCACATATCATTTTAATAACAAATGAACACACGCTAATCAAAACTATAATAGTTTGTTCCTTGCTTTGTCCTGTTCTGCCCTTTACTGTCTTAGTCACTTTATCTTGCTGTAGCTTCTTCATACTTGCAGATCTGATCATGATCACTTATAATTAGCATGAATAAATACTTAAAATCTTATATTCAAAGTCACGTTCCCTAACTCAATCGTATGCATGTGCACTGATGCTCTGTTCTTTTGGTACTCTGCTAACTGTCTAGTCTTCTGTACTTAGCCAATTTTTGATCTTCTGATAATGTGTGCTGAATCCAAAACTTCATATGAATTTTTTTCCATAATTAAAACACTAAATATAGTCATATAAACTAGTATATTCAACTTTCCAACAATCTCCCCCTTTTTCATTAATGGCAACAAAGGAATATGGTGAAGTTACTATCTGTACTCTTATACAAAAACTCTCTATCTTATATCTCCCTATTATCATATACCAAACTCCAGATTCTTTATACTCTACTCCCCCTTTAACATTAATGAAAAAGGTTCTCAAAAAAATTTCTATGTACTTACTCAATATACACATCTAGATATGCAATCTACAACTTCTGGATCTGTTTCTCCCAAAATGCAATTAGTGAATTGACAATCTGTGGATGGGCGCATAATGCATATTGTAGATTCTCCATTTTCTCCAAGTCTATGCTAGGACCTTGCTCATATGACATAATCCATATTCTATACATTAATTTACTCCCCCTTTGATATTATCTTCTCTGCCTTTTGCTACAAACTCTTTCAAGGATGCTTGACCAGCCTTGAGTGAACTAAGATCAAGTGTAAATTTGCTAACCAATTCACTGAGCCTCTTCTTCATATACTTCTCTTCTGCAATATCTGATCTATTTTTCATGACTCCTTTAGATTATATACTCCCTCTTACTTTTTTACTTCCCATGAGGCTAAGTCTATTATGGGTGTCAAACTTGACAACAATGATGATGAACTATCCATCAATTCAGTCTTCTCTTTTTCTGCTTCCTTTTCTGTGATATCTAAAATCAATATATCTTCTTGATGATATAAAGACTCTAAGCATCTTGAGTACTCACAAATGTTTCTTCAAAATTGTCTAGATCAATATCCATTTCTACCATTGATACTTCAATATTATCAACCATGAATGTATCCTCCATGTCCTTGGCTATGGGCGCATAATCCTGTGGACCTGTCATAATAGTTTTATCTGCTTGTTCACATGATATTTCAAATTATATCTTCAATCAATTATGCTCTTACGTGAACACTCTTTTTTTGTATTCACACTTAGATGATCAATAATAAGTGTGCGCTTCCAAGGATAACATCAGGTCGGCTCCAAAAATAAAATTATCTCCAACGGCTATACTAATACTCTCACATAGAACACTGCTCAACAAGATTTTGACCAATTCTGCTTCATGAAATTTATGTGCTGAAGCATACTGATAAATTGTTTTCGAGATGTTTCAAAGAGTTTCTTGATATCAATCTCTACTGAAGAATGTAATCGTGATGCTTTGCTACTTGATTGCAAGTGCTCCTTTTATAATCCAACCGCTTACTCAATTGCTAAGTAAGTTTTCAACTAATTTCTGAAATGACATGTCCGTGCTTGGGCTTTGTTTCAAACTCGAATGACTTTTTTTAACAAATAATGATTTCACTATTGAGAACAACTGTAGTACATTAATAATACAACTGCTAGGGCTTCTATGATCTCCAATCATTTATTCTATCTGCAAGTGAGGTTTTTGTGATTGCAAAGTAGATTTATGCCATTAATACTTGCCGTGTAAACATAGGAAGCAACTATAACTTCTGTTCTTGTTCCTGATAACAATTTAGATCATGTGCTCTTCCATACAGCACCATAATGTCACCAAACAATTTTAATCCAAGGTGTATACTCACCAAGGCGTATACTCAGATGGTGAGTATACCAGCCAAGCAGGGGTTTAGACCTAGAATAGCTCCCCCTAAGACCATGAAGGTCAACTATTCAGAAGTAGAAGGTGCGTCCACTGAGGATGCATCTGCTACCTTGTTCTCTTCATTATCCTTCTTTACTTTGACCCATATTTTATCTAATTTAGCTTTAGCTTCCAGAAACTTTACTTCTCCTGATTCTTCAAACAAAGACTTCTTAGGATTCTCTTGTCCTTTTGTTCTTGATCTGCAAGACCTTGAGATGTGTCCAGCCTTTCCACATGAATGACAAATGATAGGAGGTATGATGTTGTTATTCATCATGTTGCATTGCTTCATTGTTTGTCCATTGTAATTACATATCTGACATGTAATGTTCTGAGGGCTTCTAACATTTTGCTGAGGATAACTTCTTTGTGTTTGCTGATTCTGATTTCTTTGATTATTCTGATTCTTGTTCTTCTGACTTGTTTTACAATTCATAGCTCTATGACCAAATTTATTGCATGAATAAAAATAACCATTGAAGGGTCTTACCTCTTTAAAATTCCATGCAATATGTCCATTCTTGTTACAGACATAACAATTATGGTAAACTAGCTTGCATTCATCCTTAGGTGGTTTTGTTATCAACCAAAATTGCACCCGGTTAAGTTTGCAAGAACTTAACCTTTTGGAGAAACATGGAAACATTCCAAGTTTGCGGGTAAACTATGGCTCGAATGAATCTCTGGATCCTAGGCCGGCTTCCTATCTAGTAAATCACTCTATACTACCTGAAACTAATTCTTTCTGATGGAGAAAAGAGATAGAAGGAGAACAGAAAAATGAAAACTATGTCCTAAAAGGTGATGCACCAGAAAAATATCTGAGAAATGCACAAATAACTTGACACACAATGAAATAGTAACT
>MU223621.1:1501124-1539902 GCA_018584345.1 Thuja plicata
TCACAAAATTTTGTACCAATCACTAAGTACACAATAACAGACTAATAAGGGAAGGCATAAGCTATAGATTCCAACAAAAGGTGTCACAAAATCTGTATATCTCTCTGAAATGGGTTACAAAATCTCTCTGCCTCTATTAAGAACTTAGAACAAGTTACAAAACCTCAAGCCAAAGGGAAGAAGAACTCCCTAACAATGAGTCTTCAACTTATATTTATGCATTTTCAAAGCCAACTGCATTCTGAAAGTAATAACTTCTGGGTCGGATTCGGCCTGTCCAGCCACCTTTTAGCCCTTCAAAAGTCTACAAAAATACAATTTGATGACCCAAAAGTCATACCCAAATAATATCAACATAAATACTCCCTCATAGAAGCAGTCTTATCCCTTAAAAATCCCATAAGGAGCTTCTGGAAAATAATAACTATCTGCTGACTTTAGCAACTGCAACTTCTGACCTTTTAAAATCTAATCTTTCCATCTGTAAAAATCTGATTTCCAGCGTCTGAGAAAAAATCTGATATCTTTCTGTCTCTGAAAAAATCTCTGGGAATAAAACATGGATTTGCAATAAAAATATTAAAATTCCCCTTGAAAATTATCTCTGTGCACATTTAAAAGTCTGTAAAAAATCCCAGATTAATGCATATATTGCCCAGAAATCAGTAGAAATCGGCAAGTAGCACCTTCAAATTCACTCTGAAAATCACTTTTCCAACTCTTAACTATCTTTCTTTTGCCTTCTGCGAGTGAGCGATGAGTTTTTATTAAACCTCATTTTACGTCTGTCGCATACTCGTGTCACTTTTTTGCTTTGCTTTTATCCTCTGCGAGTGAGTGATGCCTTCTTTACCTTTAACATGTCGCACCCTTGCGAGTTGATTTTTCATATCACTTGAGTCTCAATGACTGAGTGCCTTTGCATCTTACTTTTCAACTATTCCTTCATCGCACAGTCGCTGGCTGTTTAAACTGACTTTTGGATTTTGAGTGGGTGAGCGACATTCACTTCCTTAGTGCATATTCTGTCTGGTCGCATACTCGCACAACTTTTACTTCAGCTTTCATCTCATGCGCGAGTGAGCGATGGCATCCATTCTTTACTCAGTCACAAACTTTGCGACCTTGAAAACCTTACTTTGTTACTGACCGCGAGCGCGCAACAATGTCTCCTCTTTCCTTTGTCGCCTACTCGTGAGCTACTTTTCTTTCATCTGAGTTGATTGGCGAGTGAGCGATGCTTTCTTCCTTTAACTTGTCACACACTCGCGAGCTAATTTCCCTTCATCTTTACTGACTGGCAACCAAGCGATGTCTTATGTTCTTTGCTCATCGCATACTCGCGGGATCCTTTTTGATCACCTTAAAGCATCAGCGAGTGAGTGAGGTGTTGAATGGTTTCTTTGGTTGCTCAGTCATAGTCTTTATGAACTTTGAAAAAATGCCTGTGCGAGTGAGCGATGAGTCTTCTTATCAATACTTTATGCCTTCATCGCGCACTCGCACTGCAAAATACAACCAAGTTAAAACATTGCATGAGTGGGCGACCTACATAACATGACCTTGTCACGCAGTCACGGGCATTGAACACTGACACAAAACTTGATGCGGGTGCGTGACTGTTATATTTTAAACATGACTCGCTCGGTCGTAGAGCATGATAGAAACAGCAAAATTTTAAAGCGACTGCGCGATACAAAAACTTCTAACCCATCGCTGACTTGCTGACTTGAAACCCAACTTTCACAAGACATCGCGACTGCATGATTCCCTTTTAAAGCACTGAATCCGCTCACTTGTGCAACTTAAAAAACATTGACATAAGTAGATCACGATTGCGCGATTCTCCTTTATTATAGCTCGTCGCCAACTCGCGCAACTTAAAGACACTGCGAAAAGATCATCGCGACAGAGCGATTAAACATAAAGCATGACTTCAAAAAGGTTTGACTTCTTTTCCATGGCAAAGCACAGGATTTAAACAAAGAAATCCCGGGAAAGAGTCGCCATGACCTAGGGTTTATTTTTTAAAATGTGTAACACTCGGAAAGCCTAGGGTTTTTGCAAATTTGGTTAAGTGTAGACTTGAAAACCTAAAAATATGACACTAGTAAGGCCATACTGAACAAGAGGTAACTAAATTGGATACACCAAAACTAAGAATTTACCTTAATCCATTCAAAACATAACAAATCCACCTGATTGATCTTGGTACCAAAAATCGGTAACAGGTTCAACATTGTCTCTAGTCTGATTTATAATCTCCTTAGTATCTATGATGTGCTTTGGTGCTTTCATTCTTTCTTGCATGGCATCAATCTTAATTTGTTCTTCATTATATCCTATACCGCTGGTATCTCCTTTAACCTTTTGAGCATACAACTGTGATTCTATCAGATCCTCACTTGTGTGTAACTTGTCAATATGATTCTTTGCTACAATCAATTCAAATTCCATATTCTCTTTTTTATTTCTTAGCTCCAAGATTTACATGTTTGCTTGTCTCAGTTCTTCATCTAACTGCTTGTTTGCTTTGACTTGATCATCATAGGCATCTTGATTATTACATAGATTTTCATCTAATTCTTCAATCTGATCCTTCAGAGATGAATTTTCTTTATTAAACTTTTTGACTACTCCCAAATCATTTGAAGAACAATTCCTTAATTCTTTTTTCAGTTTCTTGATAAGTATTTGCATGGAATTAACTTTTAGTTTAAGATCTTCATTTTATTTTTCAAATGTGTCAAGTTCTTCAAGGGCTGCTTCAAGATTATTTTTCAAGTGTTTCATTTCTACCTTGTTCATGATCTCCTCAAGTGGTTAAACTTATTTTCTAAGGACCATAGCTCCAATACCAATTGTTGGAAATACTGAGAGGGGGGGTGAATCAGTATTTCATTAATTATTCCATTTCAGAAACTTAAACATAAATCAAAGATACATCCAATGAGTCTTAACACAAGAACACATAACACTTGATATGATTATGAGGAAACCTTGATTAGAGGAAAACCCTGGTGGGAATTAGTACCCACAAATATTTTGTACTAGTTTCTTATGATCCTTGTTAGAAGATCCTTAACCCTGTTAGGAGTTGTCTTTACAATGTATGAAGTACAGTGACCTTGTTAAGGGTCAGACCCTATTAGGAGCCTTTTACAATAACCCTATTAGGGGTGGTGGACTCACTATCCAAGAGCTCACTACTCAAATGGTGAAGGCTACAACCTTCTAGATCTTTGATACACACTGTATCTGCAAGGTGAACTGCTGCTGTAACACTGCTTGTCTGATCAGTTCCTTTTGTGCATTGATGCTTTAACCTCTTTTTAATCTCTAAAACAATCTCTTCTTCACTCTAAAATCTTCTACTTCAATATATATATCATCAACATATGACAGATATATCTTTGCTGCTTTAACACTCTGCTCTGCTTTCTTATCTCTGCCTTTCACAACTTCTCCAATAACAAATGACCTTCTATAAGTACTTCCTCAAAATACACAAAAATGTAGTCTTTAGGAAACATTTTACCATCTATCTTGATCATTTAAATAACCATGCAACCCTTCATTAATTCATCTTAACATTAATTATAACTACTTTACTCAAACCAAACAGACACGTCATTTCACACAATCCGCTCCACCAAATTAGCTCTAAATTTTTTCTCCTGATGAATCAAGACATGCACATTTAATCACATATTATTATATCACTAAAAATCACTAATACAAGGATGTGAGTCCTGAGGATATGTGCAACTTCTGTACCAAAACAATCTCTATTGGCTCTTTCCATGATCTTTGTCTTGTTTTGGCATTCACTGGTTGTACCTCTTTAACTGGTTGTACCTTCTTCATAATTTCAAATATGATCATTCTCTCTTATAATTAGCATGTAAGAATAATAATAATCTTATCTTCCAAGGCACATATCATTTGAATAACAAATGAACACACGCTAATCAAAACTATAATAGTTTGTTCCTTGCTCTGTCCTGTTCTGCCCTTTACTGTCTTAGTCACTTTATCTTTCTGTAACTTCTTCATACTTGCATATCTGATCATGCTCACTTATAATTAGCATGAATACATATTTGAAAGATTATATTCAAAGTAACATTCCCTAACTTGGTCGTATGCATGTGCACTGATGCTCTGTTCTTTTGGTACTCTGCTAGCTATCCAGTCTTCTGTACTTAGCCAATTTCTGATATTCTGATAATGTGTGCTTACTCCAAAACTTCATATGAATTTGTTTCCATAATTAAAACACTAAATATAGTCATATAAACTAGTATATTCAATTTTCCAACAATCTCCCCCCTTTTCATTAATGGCAACAAAGGAATATGGTGAAGTTACTATCTGTACTCTTATACAAAAACTCTGTATCTTATATATCCCTCTTATCATATACCAGACTCCATATTCTTCATACTCTACTCCCCCTTTGAAATTAATGAAAAAGGTGCTCAAAAACACTTCTATGTACTTACTTAGTATACACATCTAGATATACAATCTTCAACTTCTGGATCTGTTTCTCCCAAAATGCAATCAGTGAATTAACAATTGCGGATGGGCGCATAATGCATATTGTAGCTTCTCCATTTTCTCCAAGTCTATGCTAGGACCTTGATCATATGATATACTCCATATTCTATACATTACTTTACTCCCTCTTTGATATTATCTTCTTTGCCTTTTGTTGCGAACTCTTTCAAGGATGCTTGACCAGCCTTGAGTGAACTAAGATCAAGTGTAAATTTGCTCACCAATTCACTGAGCCTCTTCTTCATATACTTCTCTTCTGTAATATCTGATCTATTTTTCATGACTCTTTCAGATTATATACTCCCTCTTACTTTTTTACTCCCCATGAGTCTAAGTCTATTATGGGTGTCAAACTTGACAACAATGATGATGAACTATCCATCAATTCAGTCTTCTCTTTTTCTTCTTCCTTTTCTGTGATATCTAAAATCAATATATCTTCTTCCTGATATAAATACTCTCATCCTCTTGAGTACTCACAAATGTTTCTTCAAACTTTTCTAGATCAATATCCATTTCTACCATTTATACTTCAATATTATCAACCATGAATGTATCCTCCATGTCCTTGGCTATGGGCGCATAATCCTGTGGACCTGTCATAATAGTTTTATCTACTTTTTCACATGATATTTCAAATTGTATCTTCAATCAATTATTCTCTTACGTGAACACTCTTTTGTTGTATTCACACTTAGATGATCAATAATAAGTGTGTGCTTCCAAGGATAACATCAAGTCGGCTCCAAAAATAAAATTATCTCCAATGACTATACTGATACTCTCACATAGAACACTGCTCAACAAGATTTTGACCAATTCTGATTCATGAAATTTATGCGTTGAAGAATACTGATAAATTGCTTCTGAGATGTTTCAAAGAGTTTCTTGATATCAATCTCTACTGAAGAATATAATTGTGACACTTTGTTGCTCGATTGCAAGTGCTCCTTTTATAATCCAACTGCTTACTCAATTGCTAAGTAAGTTTTCAACTAATTTATGAAATGAAGTGTCCATGCTTGGGCTTCATTTCAAACTTGAATGACTTTGCTTAACAAATAATGATTTCACTATTGAGAACAACTATAATGCATTAATAATACAACTGCTAGGGCTTTTATGATCTCCAATCATTTTTTATGTCTGCAAGTGAGGACTTGGTGATTTCAAAGTAGATTTTCACCATTAATACTTGCCGTGTAAACATAGGAAGCAACTATAACTTTCATTCTTGTTACTGATAACAATTTAGATCATGTGCTCTTCCATATAGCACCATAATGTCACCAAACAATTGTAATCCAAGGTGTATACTCAGATGGTGAGTATACCAGCCACGCAAGGGTTTAGAGCTAGAATAGCTCCCCTTCAGACCATGAGGGTCAACTATTTAGAAGTAGAAGATGCATCCACTGAGGATGCATCTGCTACCTTGTTCTCTTCATTATCATTCTTTACTTTGACCCATATTTTATCTGATTTAGCTTTAGCTTCCACAAACTTAACTTCTCTTTATTCTTCAAACAAAGACTTCTTAGGATTCTCTTGTCCTTTTGTTCTTGATCTGCAAGACCTTGAGATGTGTCCAACCTTTCCACATGAATGACAAATGATAGGAGGTCTGATGTTTTTATTCATCATGCTACATTTCCTGGCGATGTGTCCATTGTAATTACATATCTAACATGTAATGTTCTAAGGGCTTCTAACATTTTGCTGAGGATAACTTCTTTGTCTTTATTGATTCTGATTTCTTTGATTATTCTAATTCTTGTTCTTCTGACTTATTTTACAATTCATAGCTCTATGACCAAATTTATTGCATGAATAACAGTAACCATTGAAGGGTCTTACCTCTTTACAATTCCTTGCAATATGTCCATGCTTTTTATATTCATAACAAGTATGGTAAACTAGCTTTCATTCATCCTTAGGTGGTTCAACATTATCTTTAGTCTGATTTATAATCTCCTTAGTATCTGTGATGTGCTTTGGTGCTTTCATTCTTTCTTGCATGGCATCAATATTAATTTGTGCTTCATTGTATCCTATACCACTGGTATCTCCTTTAACCTTTTGAGCATACAACTGTGATTCTATCAGATCCTCGCTTGTGTGTAACTTTTCAATATGATTCTTTGCTGCAATCAATTCAGATTCCATCTTCTCTTTGTTGTTTCTTAGCTCCAAGATTTCCATGTTTGCTTGTCTCAGTTCTTCATCTAACTGCATGTTTGCTTTGACTTGATCATCATAGGCATCTTGATTGTTACATAGCTTTTCATCTAATTATTCAATCTGATCCTTTAGAGATAAATTTTCTTCATTCAACTTTTTGACTACTTCTCCCAAATCATTTGAAGAATAATTCCTTAATTCTTTTTTCAGTTTCTTGATAAGTATTTGCATGCCATTGACTTTTAGTTTAAGATCTTCATTTTGTTTTTCAGATGTGTCAAGTTCTTCAAGGGCTTCTTCAAGATTATTTTTTAGGTGTTTCATTTCTACCTTTTCCATGATCTCCTCAAGTGGTAAAAACTTATTTGCTGAGGTCCAAAACTCTGATTCCAATTGTTGGAAATACTGAGAGGGGGTGAATCAGTATTTCACTAATTATTCTATTTCAGAAACTTAAACATAATTCAAAGATACATCCAATAAGTCTTAACACAAGAACACATAAAACTTGATATGATTATGGGGAAACCTTGATGAGAGTAAAACCCCGGTGGGAATTAGTACCCACAAATATTTTATACTAGTTTCTTATGATCCTTGTTAGAAGATCCTTAACCCTGTTAGGAGTTGTCTTTACAATGTATGAAGTACAGTGACCTTGTTAAGGGTCAGACCCTTTTAGGAGTCTTTTACAATAACCTTTTTAGGGGTGGTGGACTCATTGTCCAAGAGCTCACTACTCAAATGTTTAAGGCTACAACCTTCTGGATCTTTGATACACACTGTATCTGCAATGTGAACTGTTGTTGTAACACTACTTGTCTGATCAGTTCCTTTTGTGTTCTAATGCTTTAACCTCTTTTTAATCACTACAACAATATTTTCTACACTCTAAAAGCTTCTACTTTAATATATATATCATCAACATATGACAGATATATCTTTGCTACTTTAACACTCTGCTCTGCTTTCTTATCTCTGGCTTTCACAACTTCTCCGATCACAAATGACCTTCTATAAGTACTTACTCAAAAGACACACACATTTAAGCTTTAGGAAACCTTTTACCATCTATCTTGATCACTTAAATAACCATGCAACCCTTCATTAAGTTGGCTTAACATTAATTATAACTACTTTACGCAAACTGAACAGACACGTCTTTTCACACAGTCTGCTCCACCAAATTAGCTCTAAATTTTTTCTCATGATGAATCAAGACATGAACCTTTAACCACATATTATTATATCACTATAAATCTATAATCCAAGGACACAAGTCCTGAGGATATGTCCAACTTCTGTATCAAAATAATCTCTATCTGCTCTTTCCATTATCTCTGTCTTGTTCTGGCATTCACTGGTTGTACCTCTTTAACTGGTTGTATCTTTGTCATAATTTCAAATATGATCATGCTCTCTTAGAATTAGAATTTAAAAATACTCATAAGCTTATCTTCCAAGGCACATAGAATTTTAATAAAAAATGAACAAACGCTAATCAAAACTATAACAGTATGTTCCTTGCTCTGTCCTGTTCTGCCCTTTACTGTCTTAGTCAAGTTATCTTGTTGTAACTTCTTCATACTTGTAGATATGATCATGATCACTTAGAATTAGCATGAATACATACTTAAAAGCTTATATTCAAATTCACATTCCTTAAATCAGTCGTATGCATGTGCTCTAATGCTCTATTCTTTTGGTACTATGCTAACTATCCAATCTTCTGTACTTAGCCAATTTCTGGTCTTCTGATAATGTGTGCTGACTCCAAAACTTCATATGAATTTGTTGCCATAATGAAAACACTAAATATAGTCATATAAACTAGTATAGTCAACTTTACAACAGCTATCACAAACTTTCAAACATAAAGAATCATTTTTATCGATATCTTCCATAAGATAGAAAGTTTCATATTCTGATAACATGATATTATGAAACGCTCTTTAATGGGATCTCGAAGAACATGATGGAATTCATCTTCTTCAAATCTAAAACTTTCTAATTTAGGAGAAGAGAAAATGTTTGGAAAAACTGTCATCTTTATTCATAGGTTCTTTGATGTTGTCATGGTTATTGTTGTTTGATGATGTCTGACCTCCTTGAGGCTGATTTGTTGTTAATTGGGCTTCTTTTTCACTCAAAACTGGGTAGTTACATGAGATGAAATGAGATAAGACAACCGGAGCTTCATCACCATCGACCTCCAAATCTTTATTAAGCTGGGACACTCTCCTTTCATATTCTTGCAAATCTTCCATCTTGTGCAATCAGGCACAGAGACTATTCCACAAAAGAGTTCTTGCATGATCATCTTCAATGTTGATGTTAGTTTTGACAGCCCGAGAGATACTTTCTTTGTAATTATCCAATAACTCATGCAACACTTTGTCATGTATTGGATAGATTTCCATAAGGGTGGGATTAGGCATTTTCTTTTTCATGATCTTTACAATCAACAAGGTCATCAATAGAGTCGTTAATCTCCTGCACATAGAGATACTTCAAAAATAAATGAGAAACTATATGTAACACTAGTCTTCAATTCCTTTCCCTAGTAAATTCGCCAAAAATCTATTAGTGAAAAAATTTGTCTTTTACAAAATTGCCTCAAATTGACTCTTAGATACCCAAATCAACAAGACAAACTCTATGACTAAAAATTGGGTCACTTTGCAATGGAAGTGCATAAGTGCCCTCTGAATTGTCTCGGGTACAACTCCCCATACAAGATCTTCAATGAATCCCCTAAACTATTAACAAAATTAATTTTATCCTGAAAGTAAGAAAGGCACACAAACACCTATCTGCAAATATAGAATAGATGCGAAAGAAAAGAAGACTAATTAAGCACAAAATAAATAGCACTCAGTCCATTTATCAAATCTGACATAACAAAGAGTGCAGAAAAAGAAGATATAAGATCCATTTTAGAATGCATGTATAAGCAAGGCTCGCAGACCTGGAGACAAACATGCATGTGAATAAGTAAGGGAGAATAAACTTAGAAATGATTGACTAAATTCACATATTTATTTCAATCAAAAGATAAATGCCCAAATTCATAGATTTGGATAGCAACTATCCTCCTTCTCTAGATAAACACCAAAAGACAACATAGATCTTTTGCTTCCTCTTTACAATATTACCATTTCCAAAACAAAATACTCTATCTTCCCCTACAAAAAAAAAAAAAATAGAAAAGACTTTCCCTCTGGAAATACACAGTGCTCAAAATCTCCTACCAAAAATCTAAACCCTTCTTCCTTCTTTCCTGGGCATATTTAACTTTTCCCAATAACTCTCCTTTCAGTTTCATAACTGATTCTTGAGAATCCCTTTTCTCTCTAACATTTATTTTTATTTTTTCTCCCGTGATGTTCTCTCTTATGATATCTTTATAAACTATTTATTTAAAAGTTTATAAGGATACAAATTAACATATTCAAATGGTATTTGGACAGGTGGTATTTGTTGGTGATGAAGAGTTGTCATCATTTCATGACAGTCATTGGCAGTCTTAATTGTAGTTCACTCAGACATCCATAACTTTTTATCCACAAAGAATCTGGAAAAACTCTTTGGAGAGGATTTAGATAATTAGGATTGATAAAACATGTCTAAATATCAGCTTGATCCAATGGTTGGATTAAAATTTATGCCCCCCAAAATATGACTGTATTTTCTCTGGATTTAGCAGAATCATGGTTGTTGGTCACCTTGGATAGACTCGTACTCATTCAACAATATCTTTTGGAGACAATACAATTTCACTAATCTCTCTGGTGAGATCTGGATTCACTTTCCCATGCACAACATATTATAGAATTGGCCAAATCCAACGTGTTTAATGAAAAGATATACTTCCTTCATTGAGACTCATTTTTCTGTCAAAATGATGTCAAAACAAACAATTTTTTATTATAATTTCTTTAATCTGATGGTGTTCCCATTTTATGTCAATTTCACCAGTATTTTGGTCTTCATTCCATTTTCCCATTTTTAGTGTTTTAATTCCTTCCATTACGCCTTTAAAACATTTGTAACTTTTCCATGTCACACTATCAGCTATTTGAGTCATAATGGAGGTTGAGAATACCCATGGTGTTGGTCAGTCATGAAGTGTTTGAAACTTTGAATTTAAAACTATTATACCAGGAAATATGAAGATTCAAATTTTAATTTTGGATCCAAAAACTTAAAATTTTGAACTAAACTTTCCGCACTCAGTGAAATCCAATCATGAGGTTCTGAACTTGGCACCAACTGAACCTTAAATTTGAACTGTTGATCTGTACCTATGGACTTTTGAACTACTTGTCTTTGAATTTGAATGAACCATGAACATGTTCAAACCTCTTTGAACCAATTTGAACTTAGTTCAAAGGGGTTCAACACTCAATACTTAACAGATAAAATTTTCAAATGAGCAAGGATCGCCATGGAGGAGACTAAAATTCTAAATTTTTAAATTTGGGTCTATATGGGGGCTAACACCTTAAAAGCCTTGTTCATTTCTTTTGGCTTCTCTAAAGTTTTTCCATCCTCCTTGAACCACTGTACTTTGATGAATCTGAGGTCATTATTCATTATTCATGTTAAGGCAGTCAGCTCTTTCATCAATTTAGTGGATTCCTCAATACCCTATTTTATAACAGAGTTCCTCCAGTCCAAATGATCTTGTGAAACAAAGAGGATTTCATCATCAAATCCTACAATCGACTTCTCAAATAGAAATTTTATCATACCAGATTTCTTGACCTCTGTCATTTGGTCCATCACCACCATCCACTGATTATTTTCTTTATCTCATTTGGTCACCTCTACATTCAAAAAATCTTTAGTAGCAACAACATCTTCATAGGTTTGACTGAGATCATCTATGTATTTGCTTCCATGATAAATCAGTGAATCTAACTAGTAAGAATATGCTTCAGCAATTAACTTGTTACATAGAATCTGTTCCTTCATCTGTTGATTATCTCAAGATTTCAAATCAAAAGCTAATGGGGTGTGTGTTGTTAAGATATGATTTGGATGATGGATAGAGTAAATATACTCAGCCATCTCGAAAATTTCTAATTTAATTTCCTTCTTGTCTTTCTCATCTTTCTAGGCTCTTGTTACAATTTTCTTTGTGGAGGATTCCAAATGTTTAACATTTTCTGCACGAGTAGCCACTCCCAGGTCAATCTTTTTGACCTTGAAATATTTGGTTATTACCTCATCTAAATTTTTTTCATTCTTAGGAATGGAAATTTATGCAAACCAGCATCCAGCCTTAGCATCTGTGTCTATCATTGCCTCACTCTTGGGATTTCTTTAGCTCTTTTCCTAAACATCTACTCACCATGTCATTATCAGGAAGAGAAATTGGTACATACTCCTCTTTTCACTGATAGAAGATTGGAGCCATGCTAGTGTATCTGTTGAATCTTTAGCAGGAGGGGTTTGTAACATAGCCAAATCAATAGATAGAGTGTCATTGGTACCATGTAATTTGCTCATTTATCCACCCCCTTCAATGTTACCCAAATTCATCACGTCCAGAGCCTGATCTTCCATTAGGTTTTTTTCTTCCTCAACAGAGTCCAATTCTACAACTTTGTGGTTAATTGCCACCTTATTCACCCTCTTGCTTTGAGAACGTGTAGTCCTTGCTGGAGTGGGATATTTCACTACTAAGGAAGCCTTCTTTGTTAAGTTGACCTACAAATCAATTGTACCTACAATATCAAGTCCAACAGGAAAATTAGAAGAAGAGGTTTCATTTTTGGGAAACAGAGTATCGTGGGTTTGTACATGAGTTTCTAGCTCAGAAATATTTAACTTGCCCAATATTTTCTCCCTTGACCATTTTTATGTTCTTCTAATCACATTAAATATCTTGTGTTAAATACTATCCTCCTCTTGTATATTCCAATGTATTTCTGCAAGGGGCTCATTCTATACTCTTCTACTATATTCAAAATCTAGCACTTCTTCATCTTCACGCTCTTTAACTCCTTTAATCCTCATAGGAAGTTTCATTCCTACAATTTTCCCCAAAGTGAGGCGGGACCATAATCTCATGTGAACCTCAAATTCATCCTCACAATCTTCCCAGTAGTCCTCCAATTGATCTATGTGGGTGAAGCCTTCTATCATGGCCAGGTAAGACCTAGAAAAGCCCTTACATTCAAATTTTGGGCGTGAAAGATATGTTTTGAGCTTAAAGATTTAGACTTCTAATGCTAAATTGAGAGCATCTAAGACAGGCTTACAGCAGTAATGTCCTAATTCCATAAGAAAATTAATTCCTAAAGGTTGTTCTCCCTTCAAGAAATTATCTATAATTGCCAACTATCTACAAACCTTTGTGAGTACCAGATGATCTAGCACATATCTGGGCAACCTGAAGTGCTCACCCTTGAATCCACCTACTCTGATGTATGTAAATCTGGGAAATTGAATAAAGAAACTTGCATAGGTTTGAATTAGTTGTATGGCTTCATCAGACATCCTTTTGTGTAAGCTCCCACATTATTCAAAAACCAAGCGACCCAAAAATACATCATTCACTCTAGGAAAATTCTCTGAGCATATCTTTAGCTACAACAGGGGATAATAATCATAAATTTTAATTCCTGGCGTCAAGGGTTCATGAGGAAATCCAGGTTATTGTCTAGAACTGGCTAGAATATAAAATAGGAAAGAGGACATGTAGAAACCTCTCATACCAACAAATTTGGCTAACCCTTCATGTAACTTCTTAGCAATGAGCTCACCCCAATCTAAGAATTTATCTCCTTTCATTATCACTTGTATATAAAAGTGTTAGGAATAGTCCCAAGAGATAACTAAGAGGGAGGGTGAATCAGTTATCTACTAGATTCAATTCTTTACTCAACTAAGTACGGAATAACATTAGGCATAAACACAACAAGATAACACAGAATAGAACACCAATATTTTGGTTACAAGGAAACCCAAAATAGGTAAAAACCCCGATGGGAATTAGCACCCACAAAGAACTGCACTAAAGTATAATGATCCCTATTAGAAGATCTTACAACCCTATTAGGAGTTGATCTTTACAATGAAATAAGTACAGTGACCTGGTCAAAGGTTGGACCCTGTTAGGAGTCTTTTACAAATAACCCTGTTAGGGGTGAGGACACACTATCCAATAGCACACTGCTTAAATGATGAAGGCTACAACCCTTTGTACAAGAGCTATACACTATATCTTATATTTGAACTATTTAAGTAGACCTGTTGTCTTGATCTGTTCCATTGATTTGTATAATATTTTTTCTTATTCACATAGATATTTAACTAATGAATGATGTAGCTTTACTGTTCTAATACATCAGACATTCTCTATAACTGTCATAACTTCTCTCTTCTTTGTCTTTCTCTCCTTGTCCTTTTGGTGATCACAAATGAAATAATATAAGTATCTTCTTGAAAAGATATAATTATGCCAGCTGTAGGAAGCCCTTCAACAACTTTCTTGTAGGCTAAACTAAGCACGCAACATAATTAGAACCGTGCAACTCAAAATGAATAGACGCATCACTTCACACAGTCGGCTCCACCAAAATAACTCAAACATCACACTTCAAAGATATAATTATGTCAACTATAGGAAGCCCTTCAACAACTTTCTTGTAGGCTAAACTAAGCATGCAACGTAATTAGAACTATGCAACTCAAAGTGAATAGATGCATCACTTCAAACCGTTGGCTCCACCAAAATAACTCAAACATCACACTTCAGATGAAACACGTTAGGCTCCTTTGGTTAATCATTCTAAACTCATAACTAAACATGAATCCGAACAGGCATATCCCAAAGATAGGTGAAACTAAAAAAATAATGAAATTACTATCGGCTCTTAATAACAATCTTCTGAAACTGTAGTTGGTAAATAGATCAACATAACTCAACTTTAACTGCACTACTGAATCAGTGTGTATGAAAATAGCATAATAGATATGTCTACAACATACAAATACCATGCAAGGATCCAACATATCCATACTAATAATTAAATATAGAACACTATTGTATACTATATGTTTTCATCAATGAAAAACATACAATCAACTATTTGCACAAAGGCAAATCTCCAACAAAAAGAACATCCAGTATTCCCAATGAAAAGTATGTTGATTTCCCTTAACCATGTTTAATAGAATAACCAAATCTTTTATCTCAGGGATAAGATGTCCGCGGGTAAGGGATTTTGGAATAGGGGAGCCACCTCTCTTAGTATCTAGTAACCAGGCCTTTGCAATTACATTTCTATATTGTTTCTTCTTCTCTTTGAAGAATGAATAAGCCGTACCAATAGTCCATGCTTCATATTACTCCTTATCTAGAATTACCATGGTAGACATTACCATTTCCCTATCAATCCTTACTAAAACTTCACCAAAACTAGTGTGAAAGAACTTCTCATTTTCATCATAGTGATTCATACATTCTATCACCAGCTCTGGGTGTGGGGTTACAGTTGGAAAAGTGGTGGATTTAATCAAACCACTCTGTCTGGTTTTCTCTGATATAGAACCTTTCTGGGGATTTCTCAATCTTCCAAGAATTTCCTCAATAGTCACATTCAGAAGGGTTGTGTCTTCTAACTCTGGAAGATAAGTAACTAAACTAGACGAGGACTTCAACTTAGGAAAAGATAGACTGTTATACTTCATCTTATTTAACAATTAAAATTCTAGAACAAGAAGACAAGGAATTTGAGAAGAAACTTGAAAACTTTCTATTCTTCAACAGATTGCTTAAGCTATAAGTTCAGAATTTGACGAATCACCAGAATTCATGAAAATGTCAGTGTTGCGACCTTGAAATTACCTCCTTTGTCTCTCTGGCTCCGTGATGATGAAAGAAATCAAGACTAAATGAGAAAAATGAAATATAACCTTCATTTATAAAGGCAAAAGATCTACCTGGATTTGCGGCATGCATAAACTTTCATTTCATCCACACGAACTAAATGTAAAAGTGACATTATTCTGACATCTCATTAATTAACTGTTATTTCACACCCTTTGAGTTTACAAAATAATGATTAACTCTCCCAAAAAAAAGGTAAGGTTGATTAAAATTTGAAATGCTCTAGCTTATTCTCTATCCATACCATCATTACCTTTATTTATTATGAAATCTATCTTGGATCTGAAATGAAAATCTTTAGATTTGAACTTTTGAAATGGAACTTTGAAATTTCAATTGAAAGTTTAAATTAAAGAAAAATATAGACTTGAACAAAGATGCGATGGCTTCTTAAATTGATAACAAAGACTCATCTTCCTCTTGCACTTGTACAATTTGAACTTTGAGAGTTCAAATTGAGAAAAATAACCTAAAGGAAAAACTAGTCGCAACGAAGCCACAACAACACTAGACGCGCAAGCCAATTTTGAACATGGGAAAAAGTTCAAAATAAAGTTCAAACACCAAATCTTCATAACAAAGAGGAGAAGCAAACAGAAATAACATCGGCAAAATAAAAATAAAACCAATGTAACACTACCAAAGATGATTTTGGGTATCTCAAAGGTAAAGTAGGGGTTCTTCCCCTATCCAATATACCCAAAGAGAATGAGGCATGCTTCATCAATTCTACACTTTATTGGAATATCTATTCTTGAATTGATGTTAGTATGACACACTTTAGGTGATTCCTTAAGTTGTGAGGAGATTTCTATATGCAATGAATATTTGTACATGTAAGGCATAATCCACTATTGAAACAAGTTTTCAGGACTATGACTTTTTGGCATTATTGTCAAAGAGGGAGAGAATGAATTGATGAAATTTATCCATAAGGGAGATATTGATGAAAGAGGAAGAGAATGAATTTCTACTATTTACTCATGAAAGAGAATTAGAAAGAAAAGTATCAGAAGATTTATCCAAGAGGAAGAACAATTTGATGATCAGAAAGAAAGGATTGAATCAAAAGCAGAAATATCAACTCAGAGGGAGTAATTATAGAAGTTGACAGTATTGAGAGTTGCCATCATCAATTTCTATAGTAATAATATAGTGTTTCCATCAATGCCAAAGAGGGAGATTGTTAATAAACAGATGGAGATGATGAAGACTGAATGATAATAGGTATACATGTTTGTAGAAATGGTTAGATCAATTGTTTTTTGTCATTGATGTCAAACAATTGATTACTGATTTATATTAAGTTACCATATCATAAGAAGGAGAAGTTAAATGGGTGACAAATACAGATCAAACAATGATGAATTAATGTTGATATAGTTGTTTTCTACTATATATTTGATGTTATCAAGTCAGTACATTTGATTGATTAAGTCATAGATTTCACAGATTTAAGTTATGACTGGAAAGAGTTACTCTACCGAGCTAGACAGAGTCAGTCGGTATAGAGTTGTGTTAGTTAGTTTTAGTTATGAGCACCGAGAATGAGTTAGGCACCGAGCAGTGAATGAAAATAGTTACCGAGTTGCAAGCCAAGTTACCAAGTACAAGATATTGATTGAGAATGATGATAAGATCAAATTTAATACAAAGTTATTATGATCTTGATTTTGATAAGGATAAAGGAAGTTTGTTAGAAGATATATGAGAGATAAAATTCAATGAGAAGATCTAAGGAAAATATTAAGTGGTTAAACTTGATTATTAGAGTTCCAAGAAAAAGTTCAAGTTACGAGGTAAAAGTTAAACGGTTTATCGAGCTAAGATTTGTGAAGAAGATGATCGAACGGCTGAGAAAAAATAATAGAAAACCTAAGAAAGGAGATTAAGAGGAAAATGTTTGTCTATATAAATGATGAGAACTAATGAGAGAAGAGATGATGGTGAGTTCAATTGAGAAGAAGAAGAACATGAAGAGTAGGAGTTACCAAGCAGAGAAGAGAAGCAAAAAGAGAAGAATCTACAGTCTAGAGCAGAGAAAAATGGATTATGTAATGCCAGTATTCATGTGAGCACAAAGGATCTGACCCAAGAAAAGGTAGTTTCTATATTTACAGATCAAAGTTTATAATATTGCTTATGAGAATTTGTAACTGAGAAAATATCTTAATTGAGTGGATTTAACAGTCCTATTTGTAAATCCTAGAAGTGGGAAACATTCCAAAAGTGCATTTAAATACCTCTAACAAGGCCACTCCTAACAGGGTCACATCTAGCAAATGTGTTTGTAATCTTTAACAGGGTAATTTCTTAACCGAGCGTACTTCAAAAGAGTACATTTTTATTATGGGTCACAATTCCCACAGAGGTTTTTCCCTTATTGGGTTTCCTTGTTAAATATGGTGTTAACTTTGTTTGAATTATTGATTGTCATATTATGATATGTATGGTTTTTTAAGTTATTTTGTGATTCGGTCATTACTGTATTAACTTCTACTGAGTGAATTAAGAGCTAATTTTTAAGTATTAAATTTTGATTTTGTCTGATTCACCCCCCNATTCCCCCCCCCCCCCCCCCTCTCAGTGGACCAACAGAGATGAGTATAGCGCTGAAAGGATCTGATAGGAAATCAGTGTCATTCTACATATCAACAATTTTGTTGTTCCCTAACAGTTGCAGTAGGTTAAATCTCCTAACAGGGTGAACTTTAACAGGTTCTTATTTGTAAATCTTTTAACATGGTAGCTTCTTTATTGAGGTTTAAAATCCTCTAGCGAGGTAGATCATAGCTGATCTAATTGTACTCCTAACAATTTACTAATCACTCCTAACAGGGTGAACCCTTAAAAAGGGTATTTGTAGCTCTAACAAGGCAAACTCATTTACTGCAGTATTGGGCTTGTGGGTGTCATCCCCACCATGGTTTTTTCCCTATAACAAGGGTTTCCACAATAATATACTTGTGTTATGTATGTTAAAGTTGTGGATTCTTTATACTGTTTACTTTTATTTTTTTACTTCAATTATATGCTTTGTGGTTTTGAAGTTGCTAGTGCAGATAATCATATCGGTGGTTAAATTTTTTCATTACCTATTTGTACTAATTCACCCCCTCTCAGTCATAAGATTTCCAACAATTGGCATCAGAGCATAGGTTACCCTGGTATTAATCCTAACCACTTGAGGAAAAGATCCCTATAAGTTAACATGGATAGATACAAGTATGAAAATAAACTTGAGGATGCAAGAAAAGTTATCAATGAACTGAAGGAAAAGATATGTCATTCCCTTGCTAAGAGAAGGGATCTTGTTGAGAAATTGAGTGAAATTCAAGACTACACTGAACAACTATCTGAAGGTAGTTTGTTTAAAGAATCAAAGGAAGCACTTGCAGATCTGATGGATAAAAATAGTGGACTCAAAAGAGAATTGGAAAATCTGAAAAGAGAGCTTGAAAGTCGGTCTATTAGGATGGTTGAATAACTTGAAAAAAGAAGAGTTGTTGATGATGCCAATAAAATTGTTGAAGATTCCCTAAAAGTTAAAGATGAAACCCGAAAAGAAAAGTTGGAGCAACTATTTAGATTGAACCAAGAGGCTTCTACATTGCAGGAATTCATATTGAAAGAGAAGAAAAAGTTGATATTGAAAGAGAGAATGAGGGAATAAGGAAAGAGAATGAAAAGGTAAAAGAAGAGTTGAAAGATACAAACAATCTGCTAGATAAATTCAGAAAGAGTTCTCCTAAACTTGATGAACAACTTGGAAGGAAGAGGATGAATGTAGAGAAAAAAGGTTTAGGTTTTTCAAACAATGGATTTGGTGAATCTTATGGTACTAAGGACATCAATGCAAAAAGAAAATCAACACCAGAGGTAAATAATAACACTGGAAAGAGAATGTATAAACTGGTACATTTTAATTTTCATAAGGAAGGTCATACTTCCAATGTATGTTGGTTTAAACTGATTGGGCCAAATGTTAGACCTAAAGGTTCTACTGCTAGATCAGAACACTCCTATGGTAGAAATAATAACTACAATATTATATCTAAAATATTTCATGGATTTTGTTATGATTGCAACAAGTTTTGACATAGAGCTAATGAGTGCAGGGTGAAAATCAACAATCAGTGGTCATATGATTACAAAATTCAGAGACCTATCAATCAAGATAGCTGGTCATATGTTACTTGTTCTAATTTTCAAAACTATGGACTTGTGGTTATGAATTTTAGATTAAGGTCATTTAAAGAAAATGTTGCAATAGGTATGGTTTGTTATACCTGTAAAGAGGTTGGTCATCTTGCTAGGACATGTAGAGAAATGAAGTATACTAGAGGTCAACCGGTAAACAATGATAAAAATGCTAAAGGAAAGGAAATTGTTAATGTTGATGAAGTAATAAATGATATGAAGAAGACATGGGTGAGGAAAGGAGAATTGAATTTGTTAGAGTTAGCTAAGAACTCCACAAGTCCAGGAAATGTGGAGAGTCCATCGGTGAACTAAACACTATTTTATTAGGGGGAGAACTTATAGTCAAATCATTTACTGATCCCCTAAATTCATGAGCGGTAAGATTCATATGCATTTTGAGATACCTATTTCTAATTTAGTGATGGTTAGTGAAGATAAAGTGATTGTGGGCATATAATGATTAATTTTTAACCATTGTGGTTGGTGGAAAGCATCATTCAACTGTTATGTCTAACGACTACATTCTCAAACTTTATAAAGATGAGGAAAAAAACTCATTTATCACTTTAAATTATAACTAAGTTTACTAAAGAGCATGTGATTACATTCCATAGCGAGAATTATTTGTGTTTATGGACTAAGATTTCACATAGGAAACTTAATTGGTTGTTGAAGTATATTAATTAGTGAAGTCGAGGTTATAGCTTGAATTGAAAAGATCTTTACAAGAATCATCATTTTTGTTGTTAATTTTTGACATTAAGGATACTCCAGTTTTGGTCGATATCATTAATGAGCCAAGACCCGTATTCAAGTTACACCCGATGAAGGAAAATGAAAATGATCCAATGGGTGCGCTATCTTTGATACCCTATGGTGTATTGTTAATTGAAGACATTCATTCATTCATACACTGCAAATTGGAATAAATTCCAGCTGATGACATCTTTAATGAATTCATGACAATGAGAGATGATGTGAAGGTGAAAGATGAGAATATGCATTTGGTTCATAAATGTTTCACTTAGTCAGCTAAGATATCAGATGACTTTTATCTAGAATGGATACGATATGTTTTGAGCAAAGTTTGTGATCAATTCATTTGGCTGGACAAGCCACACAAGATTACAAAAGAGTTATTCAACAGTGTTATTATGTTTTGTGTGACCGGTGAAGCCCCTACTCTATGAAATATTGCTGAAAATTTTGGTTACTCATTTAACCGAATCCAAATAGGATTTTTTACCCATGACTATCAATGATATAACTAACAAGGAAGTGAGATTCACTTTAATGGTGATAGGATACATAGTATATCAATCTAGTCAGTTGAAAAGTATACCTAGTGGATCTATTCATGTTGCATACAAAATGGTGAAGGAAGATGCAAAATATGATCTATGTGAGATGTTGAGAAGTCAATTCCTTGTGAACATGGAGAAGATCAAGAAAGATAAGAAGCAATCATTCAAATATTGATCACTCCTTGACTGTATGTTCTTTTATCTACAAAATCATTTTAGGCTCTATTATATGGTCAATGACTGATAGTAATGCAGATTAAGCAATGCATAAGGACTTTAGGAAATGATTTTAATTCAGTTATGTGGGGTTACTTTAAATATTTTCAAGGAAAAATGCACTTAAGAGAAATAATCCTAACCGGTATTGTTGAGAAGTAAAAAGATGATATTTTTTTCTAGTAGATACAGATACATGTATGTTGCAAGTAGTACAATCTAGAACATGTTGGTTACCTGTCATGGGTTATAAATTTGATGGATATTTAGTCACTATTCATGCTAATGTTTTATTGCCAAACCCAATTGATACTTCAACACCTAGGTTTGGAACATATGAAGAGTCATCATTGAAAATACACAAGGAATTAAGAGAACTGATAATCCATATAAAGATCAGGAAAAAAGTTCACAATCTAGCCAAAATGAGTGGCATAACACCTGAAATGATGATAAAAATATAGAAATAAAATGGAGAGTCGGGAAGCAAGCACATCTTCCACAACATTCTAGGATACTGAAGTTGAATTTGAAGAGGTTACACCCCTAGAGAGTAACAAGGGGTTCAGTACTGAAACAAACCAAATCTACTTATACTACTGCTATTAAGACTAACACGGGAAAGGAGACACCTGAGACTATTCACAGAACTTACAAAAGAAAGAAAGAAATGGCATTAGGCTATAAAGATTCAAAGAGTAAGAAATAGGGTAAAGAAAAGGTTGAATAAGAAAAGTTTGAAACTAAGTCTAAGAAGGATCAAAAGGAATTGAGAGCTAGTGAGAAGAAGTCTAATACTGTGAAAACTAACAAAATTGACAATATTGTTATTCTTGAGAACATTTTTAAAGATATTAAGGAACATGGAAGAATGATAAAATTGTTGACTCACTTTGACAAATTTGATAGTGAAGAGAAAAGAAAGATAGAAGATGCAGTTGTAGAAAGTTTGCATACTTTTTGCAAAGCACAAAGTAAACTATACAAAGTTATACCTAAGGAACTATTTAATGTAGTTGAAAAAAGATGGATAAAAGCTTTGAAGATTGACAGAGTAATGATGGAACAAGAACTTGCATTTTTACAACCTGAATTGTCTACCGAAACTCAATCAGTAAGAGATGAGAGAGTGGATTTATTGACAAAGTTTATAAAGTCTGAGACTATTTCTAAAGACAAATCGGTTGAAGAGGAAATAAAATCACAAGAGAGAGAAAATGAAGAGATTAATGATGGCATATATAATATTATCTCTGATATCTTAGAGCAGACACAAAACATTGAAACTAAAACTAATATTGAAGCATCGAAAGTACATATTGTTGAGGAAGTGACAGAACATAAGGATGATGAGGATGTACTTTCAGTGAAGAGAAAACTAAATCTAATTGGTTAAGCTAGCACAGTGAAAAAGAGAAAAACAAAGAATCAACTTAGTTTTGAAGAAGATGGAGAAGAATCTAAAGATAAGGAAATGCAAACAACTATTGATATTACTCAAATGAGCCCTAAAGAGCTATTGAAAGTTAAAAGGGACAAAGTGAAGGGAATGAAAAAGAAGTTCAGAATACTAAAAGGAGCCAGAAATATCATTAGGAATTTGATACCTAATGTGGGATATGAGAAACACGATAATCCTATTGATCAATTGGGTTTATTGGTCAAGGTTGTTTATAATCAAGTACATAGCTTGGATAATGCACCTATGGACTTCACAATAAAAGAATATGAGAAGAAAAAAACTGACAAGTTGAAAGAGATCATATCAGTAGAAAAAGAGTCACTTGCAGTTCTAGTGAATAAAATGAAGGAAATTCTATAGGAGATAGGACAGATACTTGTAAATGTTTCAAAGTTTACATCTTTTACACAGGATCTAGAGAAGAAGAGAGAGGAATCTTAATAGGAGCTTGATGCTTTGGTGACAAAGTTTCATCCCCTAACTAGTTTAGTTTTAGAATATACTACTAAGGTGAAAATGTTTTCATACAACATGAAGAAGTTGCAAGAAGAGAAAGACAAAAGAATAATATCACTTATGGAGTTTCAGACCTATCTAGCTCCCACCATAGATCTTATGCAACAGAATGTGAGTGATGCAGAAACAATACTAAGTCTACAAGAGGTGAGTACTTTGGATGATATGGAAGGAATAGCATCGATTATACATGGGAATATTTTATCTATGGAGTGCTTACAAAAATCATGGGCAAAGTCATTGGAGACTAGAAAATCAAATTTCATGGATGTTTTTGACAGAATGTAACTCTCGTAAGTACTTGTAATACTTTGTCATTGTTGACAAAAAGGGGGAGAATGATGAACATTGTATTGTATGGGAGAATGAAGTGAGAGATTGAAATGGATAGTTGTGAGGCATACATAATGTAAGGGGGAGTGTGATTTGAGTATGATTTGTAGTATGTATGACACCATTTTGAGAATTTTGAATATGCTAAGAACTTTGAGATGATTATCAAAAAAAAATTCCATTAGTGCCAAAGGGGGAGATTGTTGGCATTATGTGAGTTTTGAAGTAGATATGTAAAGAGGTCATGTGTGGATGAATAATTGGTTGTCCTTGATGGAAATGTATTTAGTTATCATAATTATAGTGATCGGTAAGCACTATACATGATCGGTAAAGGGAAGATCAACTATGTGTATTGACTGGTATTTAGGAAGAACATTATCAGACACAAATTGTGGTAGTGGTCAATTTGAGAAAAGATTCAGATGTTGCAATCATAGATAAAGTATGTATATGATATTTGGAATCCACAATTCCAACCGCAATAGTTTATCTTATGTTTAGATTGAATTATATATTGAGTGTGATGGCAGTTTACCTATTTGATCACCGATCAGAGTTTCACATTAATTTGATTAAGTGGATTTGAGGATGACATATTAATTTAATTTATTGGTAATATGTTTTGAGGAAGACATATTGGATGTTGTTGACACTGATTTTGAGGATTTTGGAGAATCTTTAGAGCCAACTATGATGGAAATTTCTAGGTCTTGTGTGACCTAATGATTGTCTATATAAGAAGCACTAAAGCATTTGATTTAGGGTTGCGATCATATTTTTAGATTGGGCAGTCATGAATTGAAGAAGAAAAGATCAGTATAGCATTAAGAAGGAAAGGATTTGAAAGGATCTAATAGGCAATCAGTGCTATTCTACAGATCAACAATCTTTTTGTTCCCTAACAGTTGTAGCAGGTCAAATCCCCTAACATGGTGAACTTTAACAGGTTCTTATTTGTAAATCCTTTAACAAGGTAGCTTCTTTATTAAGGTTTAAAATCCTCTAGCGAGGTAGATCATAGATGATCTGGTTGTACTCCTAGCATGGTGAACCCTCAGAAAGGATATGTGTAGCTCCTAACAGGGTAAACTCATTTACTATAGTATTGGGCTTGTGGGTGTCATCCTCATCATGGTTTTTTCCCTCTAACAAGGGTTTCCATGATAAAATACATGTGTTATGTGTGCTAAAGTTTTGGATTCTTGATATTGTTTACTATTATTTGTTTACTTTAGTTATATGCTTTGTGGCTT
This sequence comes from Thuja plicata, assembly GCA_018584345.1. Classification (NCBI taxonomy): domain Eukaryota; kingdom Viridiplantae; phylum Streptophyta; class Pinopsida; order Cupressales; family Cupressaceae; genus Thuja; species Thuja plicata. The sequence continues at coordinate 1,526,061 of MU223621.1, forward strand.
TGAATTTGCTAGTGCAGATAATCATATTGGTGGTTTAATTTGTTTATTACATGTTTGTACAGATTCACTCCCCCTCTCAGTCATAAGATTTCCAACATAAAAGTTAGAGCTTTATTATTGGTTTGATCAGTCTCATTGTCATTTTTTGAAATTTGTTCATGATATTATATTCAATAGGATTATATGATAAATATTGTCTTCTTATCTTGAAGCAAGACAACAAAGACTAAGTGTGTGTATTAGTGCAAGGTATAGTCATTTGTGAAACAAGATGAGTTGAGATCTAGTAAGAATCATGAATGTTAAATTGCATTTTAGTTGTTTGTGATATGTTCTTATAAAGTCTCAATTCTATTTAGATAGTTTGGGATTGTGGTGTAATAATATATAGTGAATCCTTAAAGTAGACAATTTAGTTGAAGTTTGAAATCAAGGACTTGCAACATAAGTTTTTACATCTTGTCATCATGGAAACAGGAACCTATAACATAACATTATTTTCAGTGATAGGAATTTTTATGAACTCTATAATAAATGTGGTTTCTAATATTAATAATAGTAGATTTATCATAATTTTCTATGTCATTGTGCCAATTAGTTAGGATATACACTTTAATATATCAAGGTATGTCATTTTAATTTTCATAATTTCAAATCATAATGGCTAATTGCTAAGACAAATAATAATGTCAGTCCAATTCCACGGTTAATACTTTGTTTCAACTCCTTAATGAAGGTTGAAAACAATAATGTGTTGTTGATGAAGTCGATGATGATTATTTGAAAGAGAAAATAGGTCTTCTATAGATAGTATAGCATGTTAATAAGTTTTAATAGTGAAAATTGAATGTTTTATATTCTCATAGTTGCAGAGAAGAAATTAATGAGGGTTTTGCTATTCTATTTTGAGAAGATTGATTGAATGTCATTGTTATGTTCTATATTACAAGTACATGAATAAGGTATAGCTTTCTAGGCCAAAGTCAATGGCTGAAAATGTGATGTCATCAACTTGGGACATTTGAGCCCCTGACAAGCCCTATAAAAAACTAAATAAATATACATAAGAGAGTTACTAAATATTAACAAAAAATATTTTGAAACTAACATATTATTCTATTTTTAATAATATTTAAAAATATTTACCTCTGGTGTCAAAGCCACCCATGCATGTGGAGTGGAACGAACACTACATGGTGTACCCGCACCACCTGTTGCACCATCCAATGCATATTATTTATATATCACTTTTAATTGTTCTATAAATAAAAATTTATTTAATTTTATAAGATTTAGGTGATTAATTAATAACATGTCATAAACACACTTGCATCTTCTCTCCACCAACAAAAATCACAATCATCAGGTCATCGGTGAGGGCCACATCCTCTACAATGGAAGCATGGCACCTAATCCTACAATGTGTGCATGAATGGGATGTCAAACCATCCTCATTTCCGTCGGTATCTACCCCAGAACATATATTTTGGTACTTGGCACACCTATGCTCAATGGGTTGGGCTGAGCCAAATGGTGCATCTGATGATGATGGAGGTGGCATAGGTGTTGATCCATCCTCTATTATTTCTAACTATCTGCCATGTTAAACAGTGATATTATTCAATGACTCAGTTTCCTAAAGAGTATCTAACTCTATAGACTCCCTCAGGGCTATTAGGATTGTGATGTGAAAAATTGGTTTAGGAGATAAAGGTGTCCTATGTCAAGGTTCTACCACCCTCTGAGCCCCAATTCTATCTTGCGCAGAGCCTCTCCCTCTACCTTGGAACGGTCACATGTCAAATTAATTCAGTTTCAAGCCGAGCATAAACTCACAATATAACTTTCTCAAGAAATATAGAGGCACCTCCCAATTTTTACATGGTGGTTGGTCAAAGACCATATGCCACCTATTCCAAAATGCATTTTCATCTTAGTGTGGACACACCAATGTATAGGAAACCTATTTGTATTACTAGGTAGTGTTTCACTAGTTTTAGGATCGATGAAAAGAGCACATATGTCATCTTTACTTATGCCCTTTATTTTCACCTCATCATATGACAACCCATCAGCATAAAATGCATGACATTTATCCCTCTATGAACCCCATTTTGTAAACTATCTAGATACCTCCATGGCATTTTTGGTTATTGATTATAGGGTTGTGGGAATGCAAGAGTAGCACAAAGTAGTAGAGGACCTCAACCTATTCACTATTATAGTAATTTTAGTAGTGTTATGTGTTAGATGATTTATAAGATCCTATTGTGTGGCATGTATAAGTTCCACTAGAGGATGTGGAGGGTTTTGGGGGTGGTGGTGGTTGTTGAGGAGAAACATTTTGAGGGTTTTTTCATGGAGTTTCATTGATCAGGATAAAATTGGGAAATACTGAAATCTAATTTTTCAGTATTTTCTATGTCTCAGTAAACTACATTTTTGGAGGTCTTCAGGGCATTTATGGGACTATCTCTTCGAGGGAGGGCTCAACTTGGTGCGACCCCTTAGTTTATCCTTTATAATTTTTTATTATCTTTCCAATGAATCAAACAGCTCGCAAATAGGACCTAGGACTAGAAAGTTATGCCTTCTCCAAGTAGGCCTAAATTTTTATTTTTATTTTTTAAATTTTTGGTGGTTTTAATAAGTTTATTTGTAATAAACACTATGAGGACTCTTCATTTCATTTCCAAGATATTCTAGTGACCCTTGGGATCCATCATATTTTTATAAACTCTAATTTTGAATAGAATGGATTACTTTTTGGCTTGCAATTTTGTTGTTAGTCTTCTGGTTTTTACATTGAACTTGACAATACCGCAGGTATCATACCAGGTATTGTAATCTGATTCATAATTCAGATTAGTGGTATCAGAGTGGGAACACTCCTTTATTCTAATTTACACAAGGTCCTCCTGCCAGAGATTAGGATTGGATACACAAGATTTGTCAAAATATCCACCTTTGAGACGCACACGATCGAAGATGTCAGACGATGCAATTAAGAAGTTGGTTGAAGAGGCTTTAAATAAGAAATAAGAGGAGATGATGAGTCAATTTTCAGTCCTTCTATAGAATCAAAAACCCTCTGGATCAAGAACAACATTTCATGGAAATACCCCTTTCAAAGTGCAGGTAAATTTTAACATCCCAAATTTTGAAGAAAAGTCGATGATGAAGTTGTTGATAACTGGTTATCAAAATTGGATAGATACTTTTCTGTAAACAATTTCTCAGATGCATAAAAAATAACATTTGCTCTCCTCAAAGCTGAAACCCATGTGAAATTATCCTGGGAAACCAAATTAGCAAATAAATAATGGGAGAGAATTTATGGAATACATGAAAGAAGAATATTTTCCTAAGGATGTCTATGAACATAAATACATAGAATGGAAGCTGCTTCGATAGAAGAGGGATCAGTCTATGCAACATTACACCAACACATTCCATTCACTTTCAGCAAAACTTGGTATTGACGATTCAGAGAAGCATCAAATTTTGAAATATCATAGTGAACTTCACAAGTATATTCAAACAGAGATGGAACTTTTGAGTATTGAGACATTAGCAACTGCCTATAAATGTGCTAAAAAAATTGAATAGAAATTCAATCAGAAAGGGAAGAGGAACTACTTTGCAAATAATAAGCCAAGGGTTGAAGGTGATAATAAATTTGCAATAACCAAGGAATCTGTGAAAATAGTTGACCAATGAACCTCGCTAAAACTCTATTGATTTAATCCCAGGCACACCACTACCACATGAGCCAATATATAGAAGCTCAATTTTGGAAAATGATGAAATAAAGAGACAAATTCAAGAGTTGATTCAGAAATGACATATTCGTCCAAGTGCGTCACCATGTGGCACTCCAATTATCCTTGCTAAAAACAAAGATGGGACATGGAGACTTTGTATTGATTATAGGGCATTGAAAAAAATCAGTGTGAAAAATAGATATCCAATCCCTCGAATTGATGATTTGTTGGACCAACTTACGGGGCTAAGTTCTTTACAAAAATTGACTTGAAATCTGGATATCACCAAGTACCAATTGATCCAGTAGATGTGTGGAACATTGCATTTAAATCTAAGGAAGGTTTGTTTGAATGGTTGGTTATGCCTTTTGGCCCCTAGCAACATTTATGAGGTTGATAAATGTTGTTCTTAGACCATTCATTGATTCTTTTATGGTTGTTTATTTGGATGACATACTCATCTTTAGCAAGACTTGGTCTGAGCATTTGTAGCATGTTGAACAAGTGCTTTCAACTCTACAAAAAAATAAACTTTATGCCAACATTGAGAAGTGCTCTTTTGGTATGCAGAGTCTTCAATACTTAGGGTATATCATTGATATTGAGGGTGTTCATGTTGACCTAGTAAAGAATCACGGACCAAAAAGGAAGTGTTTTCCTCTTTGTTATGGCTTGTATACTATTGTGAAGCAAGTTGGTGAGAATACTTTTGAACTTAATTTGCCATCCTTTTTGGGACTGCATCCAGTTTTCAATGTGAAATTGTTGAGACCCTATTTTCCACCTTTGTTGGACATTTCCCAAGATACTCAACCCATTCAAGCTGCAAAATTATCTATTATTGTTCCAATCCAGTGTGACCATGTTACTGAAGGCATTTTAAAGACTTTGAGATCAGAAGAATCCTCTTTATTGGGTGGTTCAAGCTGGTCAGCATCCTCATCAAGGTAAGTGGTTAACTAAGGAATGAATTGAAGCACAATTTCCTCATTTTTTGGAGCATATTAGTGCAATGGGGCCCATTTCCTCTCAAAGAGGGAGGAATGATCAGGATGGAATTTGGAAATACTGAAATCTAATTTTTTAGTATTTTCTATGTCTCAGTAAACTACATTTTTGGAGGTCTTCGGGGAATTTCTTGGCCTATCTCTCCCGATAAGGGCTTACCTTGGTGTGACTTCTTAGTTTTTTCTTTAGAATTTTTTATTATCTTTCCAATGAAGTAAACGGTTCACAAACCGGACCTAGGACTAGAAATTTATGCCTTCTCCAAGTAGGCCTAAAGTTTTATATAGTTTTTTGAAATTTTTGGTAGTTTTAATAATTTTATTTGTAATAAACATTATGAGGACTCTTCATTTCATTTTCAAGGTATTCTAGTGACCCTTGGGATCCATCATATTTGTATAAACTCCAATTTTGAATAGACTGGATTACTTTTTGGCTTGCAATTCTGTTGTTAGTCTTTTGGTTTTTATATTGAACTTGACAATACCGCAGGTATCACACCAGGTATTGTAATCTAATTCATAATTTAGATCAATCATTTTAAGGGTTTTCGTGTTCTCCATGCACAACATTTTGAGGGTTTTCTTGTGGTGGTTGTTCAGGAAGAGGTTGTTGTTATTGTTTGTTTTGAGAATCTAACATAAATTAATAAAAAAACTTAAATCAATTGAATAAACCTTACTTTAATTTAAATTCAAACAAAAAAAATTAAAAAATTAAATTCTTACCTGTTCGACGACATGGCATTGTTAGAAATTGGTCTAAACGCTAAAAAAGGGAGAAAAAAATTAAAAAATAGAGGCAAACACGCTCAGGTTCTATGGAATTTGGAAACTTGGAAGCCGTTGGCAAGCCATTTTTCATGGTGAAAATGAGCTTGGTCGTGGGATTTTAAAAAAAAAAATTATTTCTTCATAACTCATACGGGTTATGAAGAACTTTTAGTGTTTTTTATTAGGCTCGGTTTCCCTGAACCAAGTGATTTCAAATTTTGAATAACACGCATGATTTTTTTGAAAATTTGAGTTTTTTCATCATGTGGCCACTTTTTTTACCAGAAACTTGGTGCACTTACCCATCATTCTCAAATGATTAAATGAATGTATAGACCCTTAAGGAAGTGATAAAAAAACACAATAAAACTTCAATCCTTAAGGGTTTCTTGAAATAGATTTATTAATAAGTTATCCTCATAAAAGGATCTCTTTACATGAGCTAGTGAAAGATCTCAAATGGATATTGGGATTAATGTTTCCATTACGCATTAAAATTTGAGGTATCATAAAATCCTTAAATAGTTAATATATCTCACAATAAAAAAAGGTAGAGGTCTATGTATAGGATCAAAGAATCCAGCATTGTCTAAAGCTTTTGACTTTGTATCTATTTTATTTTTTTCTATTATTTATTTATAGAACAATAAATTTAGGGTGGAGAAATAAAGAGTATCTAGTGAAGGCTTGGAACTAGTATGTTGTGTATGGGCATGAGTACGGGAAGTAAGATATATGATTAAAATAATATCATAGAATAATGTCTTAGAGGAATTAAGGTTCTTAAGGGTATTTAGGACATTGGATGAGTAGTATTTATGTAAAAGTGGATTGGACCTAAGTTGGGTAATGGCAAGCCTAGTGAAACAATTGTTGAAAGAGTCATGTAAGTGCAACATATCATATGATAAAATGAGCATATATTAATGGATATAACTTAGAGCCAAGATATAGTGGGGAATGTAAGTGGAAAACATATAGGTGTTTAATGATGGAAGAATAATATATTAATAGCACTATTAGGATGGATAGTAGTGGTGAAAGTAGAGGATAAACAAATGGAAAAATTATTTGTGAAATATAAAATCACATCTGCTAACTTTGTATGGGATTCCTCACATTGGCCAAACTAGAAAGTTTTCTTACAAAATATTTTATTTTGTAGATGAGCCTTATGATCATAGTCACCATTGTTCTTATTAGAGCATCAAAATAGACATGATTCTTATTTATTTGGGTCATAGTATGGTTTAGGTTGGCAATCATTGATGGAATAAACAAAAAATAGAAAATAAAGCTCAAGGCTATAGTTTTAGATTAAAAAATCAAAGATATCAATCTACATTTGATCTAAAAGTGAAATACTAATACCCTAATAGAGAAAATTATAGTGTAAAAAAAACTAAACCAAAGGCATATAAAGGGTTCCCAATCTAAAAATAATATGTAAATATTAAAATAATAATGATTTAAAAAATCACTAAATAAAAAGGAAATCCTCGAAGAAAACTAGGGTGCGTAGGATTAATTAGGTTGAAAAAATGTGGAGAGAAATAAGGTGTTCCTAGAGTTTAAATATATGTTCAATGCAATAATATACATACAATTAAGCATAAATTAACTAAAATTACTCTAGGAAGTTAATAGCTTAGACAATGACATGTTTTAGTTTTAGAAAATAAATGAGATGTATAGGGTTGTTGAGTTAATTGAACAAAATGTGTATTCTTTCAATAAAGTTTATGGAATATCTTGTCTCTATTATGAAAGAATGATTCTATTTTGTAAGTATGACTATCTGGGTCATATTCGTTATTGTATACTCATCCTTTATTTCTCAATTTGACCTTGCATAGTGTGTTTTTCTACTCTATCATTCACTTGAAAAAACTTCATTTCCTTTGATCCTACTTACCTAAGGACTAGGTTATTTAAAACTATCTAAAAAGATTTTTCATTGTGACAAATGGAAGTTCTTTGAGTTCAACTTCATTAAATTCATATAAGGATTAAGAGAAGAAGTCTCCTAACATGATGTATGTAGATTTTTTATTTCTTTTCTTGCGAAAAATCCAAGCTTTTAGCTATGATGAGAGATGATTCTCTAATTGAATGAGGATATGAAATGAATACAATAAAATGTGTTTAAATACTAGCCCATAACATCAAAATGCACAAAATATATACTTGGTTCATAATAGGAAAACATGAGAGTCAAATAAATAAAATTAAATATTGAAAAGGCATGAACCAACCATGCGAAAATAAAAATCAGATTTAGATGTATATTAATTTAAATTTTTAAAAAACAAGAGTCAATCTTATAAGTATAAAACTCTAAGTATATAATAGTTATATGAAAGTAAAATGCAAAAAGACATTAAAATATAAAAATAAAAGTGTGTATTGAATAAATTTAAATTTACACAAAAAAAATATATCAATTATCATCATATACCTATATTCGAAATATTTAATTTTGGATTCTCTATGCAAAAAGCAGAATTAAACAATTTAAAAAATAAAAGATATCAGATCGCAACTATTTTCTTTTATTTTCAATTAATTGAAAAAATACGAACAAAGATGCATTTTGATATCTTCATCCACGTTGCTTGCGAATTTCACCATTCCAAAAGATACTCCAACAATATAAAAACACTCAGCATTGTAAATAACTTTTGGCTGGATCTTTCATCCTGTGGCTGCATTAAGATCCTTCTTTCTTGAATTTGCAGAGTTGAGTTGGATTCTTACAATACATGATTCTACTATCTGTAATCGTAGAATCAATGGATTTTACAGGTGAGAAAACTAAAATGCATATTGCCATCTTCCCTTTTAGTACGGAAATGGGTCATCCTCCCAATAGATAAGTTTTTGGAGCGGCTTTGCAAGCTTGATGGCAACTGGAGGTGAAGATCTCAGCAACCCGCAATTGTTCAACAATTGGCCTCTTCCACTCTGGATATCTTCTTTAAAGAGATCACTTACATCACTGTAGATGAAGAATCTGCAACCCCCTATCCTTTCATTTTTTTCCAGAAATGAAATCCACACTACCAAGAGCTTCTACAATCTTTGCATTCATATTCGCCCATCTCTGCCTTAATTGCATATATGTTCTGTATCGGACTCCTCGATGTTACAGCCAAGCTATTTTCTTCCATTGTTGGGATTTTTATGCAGACGCTAGCATTCTTTTAAATACTTTCCAAGTCGGTACACATATCCTTTGGTTGGGGCCTCTATCCTCTTTTTGAAGCGATGTGCTATGAAAACCTAATATTTGTTGTTAATAACTTAGTTTTTACTGAATACTTTAGCTAAGAAGTGTCCAATTCTTTCATGGCTTCTTTAAGTTGGCATGGAAGTAGAGATATAAAAAATCCTTTCCTTTATCTAAACCTTGTTGCAGAGCTCTCATTTTGGCACATGCAGGGAGGATGCTGGCAGAGAGTGGAGTTTGGAAAAATCACTTTTAACAAATGTATTTTCTGCATATCCTGCAACCACGTCATTCAAAGGGACTACATTTGTTTGAGGCAGCATGTTAAACACTTCACATGCATTGTCTATTCTTCCACATTGTGCATGCATGCCTTTCTAAACGTTTCCAACAATTATTATGGACGTCCCTAGCCGATTTGAAAGCTCCCATTTTTCCACAGGCCACGTGAAAATGAGATATGCTCTGGTCAGAAACCTATTTGTTGTAGTTGGAGAACTTACGGGCAGGAGAAAACAATTGGAAAAATTTAACTTTGGGCGAGATTAATGGTGACGGGAATGACTGTCGATAATGGTGAACATCAGTCATTGAAATGTTAATTGATGGGAAGAGGCCAAGGAAAATAAAGAAGATAAACAGAGATCAAACAGACAAAATAGAAGACATTATATTTTCATATATATGAACCATACAAAAGCTTTGATTTCATACACTCCAAAATGCATAACTTCAGACAGTATTAAAATCATATATATCACAATATGGAGCTGCATCTCTTCTCATGACATTATATATTGAAAAATAAAACTCCCATGTTTTTGCTATTACTACAGACAAAAATGCACGCACCTTCTACACATTTCTATTCATTTTTTTTAAATACATTATCTCTTTTCAATGCTACCCAGAAGCATATGTATCAGCCAAAGTAGAAAGGGAATAAGTTAATAATAGTTCACATTTAATATGTATTTAAATCTGATCCATATCAGATCAAAACTTGGAGATTTGCAATGCAAAAGTTCTCTCAAAGTTGTCATGTATGCATAAAATGGTGAATGAAATGAGTTGGAAATATTGAAATCTTCATAACAGAAATGATAGATATGACAAGTAACAACAAGACATAGATAAAGTATACACAGGAGAGTTATGGTGGTAGTTGGTGATAAATTCCAACACTCCCTCTTAATCACAATTACTAATGTCTAATACCCAAATTATTTCTTTTATGCTCAAAACTTTCTTTTTCTGGTGAAGATTTTAGCATTTTCTTTTCAGATTTGCAATGTTCCAAAATGATTTTTCCATTGTTGATCATCTCCCTAATAAAATGATACCTTGTATCAATGCGTTATCTTTTTTATGAAAGACTGGGTTCTTTGACAGTATTACGGCTGAATCGTTATCACAATAGATCTTTGTTTCCTCTTCTTGTTCATACCTTAGCTCTTTCAACATCCTTCTCATCCAAATTTCTTGATAGGCTGCCCCTATAGCTGCTACATGCTCTGCTTCAGCTGATGAAAGAGTGACAATTGGTTGTTTCTTTGAATCTCATGGTACTATGCCTGATCCAAAATGGAAAACATGGTTGGAAGTTCTTTTCCTATCATCTATACAACCTGCACAATCACTATCAGTGTATTCTATCAACTTGAAATCATTTGACTTCGAGTAAAGTATCCCATAGTTTCTTGTTCTACTAATATATTTCAAAATTTGTTTGTCTTCTTTACAATGAGAAACTTTGGAGATTCCATGAACCTTGAAATGAGGCTAACTGCATACATTATGTCCAGTCTTGTGGTTCTTAAATACATGAGGCTACCAACAAGTTTCTTATACAAAGTTGGATTTACATCTCCTTTGTCATTTTTGCTTAATTTCAATCCTGTCACAATTGATGTTGGGGCTGATATGCAATTCATCGTATTAAACCTCTCAAAGCTGTCATTTTCATACTTAGATTGTGAAATGAATATACCTTTTTATTTTGATTCACTTCAATTCTAAAAAAGTATTTCATTAAACCCAAATCATTCATTTCAAGTTCTTTCTTTTATGGCTTCTTTGAACATGTTAATTGACAAATCACCTATGAAAATCAAGTCATCAACATATAAAGAAATAAGTAGGATCTCACCTTGCTCATTCATGTTTGTATATAAAGTAGGCTCACTTTTGCACCTATTGAAGCCATTTTGCAAAAGATAAGAATCAATTCTGCTATACCATGCTCTTGGGGATTGTTTGAGTCCATAGAGAGCCTTCTTGAGCTTGTAAACCTTGTTTTCATGACCCACAATATCATGCCCAGGTGTCTACTCCATATAAACCTCTTCTTTTAAAAATTCATTTAAGAATGTTGATTTCACATCTATTTGATATACTGCCCACATGTTTTGAGCTGCTATGGCTAATCTAGTTCTCACGGTGTCTAAACGAGCCACTGGTGCAAATGTCTCATTGTAGTCTACCCCGGGCTGTTGTGAATAACCTTTTTCTACAAGCCTTGCTTTATGCTTTTGCACATCACCATTTACATTCAATTTTGTCTTCTAAACCTGCTTCACTCCTATCACCTCTTTTCCTTGTGTAAGATTCACTAACTCCCATGTTTGGTTCTTTTCTATGGCATCAACTTCTTCATCCATTGCATGCACCCATTTTTCTTCTTTAATTGCTTCTTCAAAATGAATTGGTTCATCCACATGTGAATACAAAGAAAAAAGAGAAGTATGATTTGTACTAATTTCACTTTAATTTTGTTCATAAATATCTCTTAAACTTCTAATTTTTTGTCTACTTAAGCTTTCTAGTGTGGGGTTTGACATGTCACTTAAATTTGTAGATTGTGGACTTGATGGTCCAGGACCAAGAGTACCAATTGACAATGGTATTTGCTGCACATTTGATAGTGTATTTTCTTGAGTGCATGTTGTTGTCCTTATGCTTGATGATGGTGTTCTTTGACCACTTAGTTGAGCTTGAATGGGTGTAGGAGTCACATTTGAAGGAGTGTTTCTTGATACAAAACCTTCATTTTCTTCTTGTGGTAAGTTGGTTGCAATATTAATTATCTTATCCAAAGTTCCATCCCATGCTTCATCTTCTATGAATTGAACATCTTTGTTGATTATGACTTTTTTGTGATTGGATTGTACAGCTTGAAATCTTTGGATTCATAAATATATCCCATCAATATGTATTTTTCTCCTTTATTGTCTAACTTTCTTCTCAATTCATCCAACACATGTGCATATGCTACCCAACCAAATACTCTCATATGAGAGATAGTATGTTTCCTTCCACTCCATGTCTCTTCTGAAATCATATTAATGACACTTTTAGTAGGACATCTATTCATTATATATGTTACACATGCTACAGCTTCAGCCCAATACTCATTTGACAAATGTTTTTCTTTCAACATACTCCTTGCCATTTCCATGATGGTTCTATTTTTTCTTTCAGTTACACCATTTTTTTAGGAGTATACCTTGTAGTGAATTATTTTTGAATACCATGATCTTTGCAAAATTTGATGAACTCATTTGAAATGTATTCGCCACCTCTATATGTTCTTAATGCTTTGAATTGATGTCCACTTTGCTTCTCAACAAGAGCCTTGAATTGACAAAAATAGTCAAACACTTCATCCTTATGTTTTAGAAAGTAGACCCATATCTTCCCTGTGAAATCATCAATGAATGTCAAGAAGTAGTAGCTTCCACCAATGGAGGGTGTTTACACTGGTATGCATAAATCTAAATGAACAATTTCCAAAGGTTTATTTGCACGGATTGACTTTTCTACTGGAAATGAATCTCTATGGTATTTACCCAAAATGCAAAGTTCACATATTCTATCTGGTTTTTCTATTAGTGGCAATCCCATCACCATTCTTTTCTTATGCAATAGAATTAAGCTTCCAAAGTCTAAATATCCAAATCTTAAGCGTCATAACCAATTTTCATCCTTGATTTGAGCTTGAAAAACTATTTGTGTGACTGCTACAACATTTTCTTCATCCATTTGTAGGTTCATTGAGAGGTGTTCTTGGGCAAACTTTACTTGCAAATCTGGTTTTATCCTTACGGGAAACACTCTATTGCTGGTCATTTGAACTTTTTCAATAAGCTAATTGCTAGGAAATTTGTCTAAAATTATGCATTCTTTGTTCTTGAAATATTCTCTATAACCCTTTTGAGCAAGTTACCCTATACTCATTAAGTTATGCTTCAAGCCAGGAGCAAAATACACATCTGAAATGATTTTTTTCTCCCACTTTTTGTTTAGAATGTGTTGTTGTGGTTTTTACAATAGCCAAAATTTCAAAAAAAAAGTGTCAGTGATGTCCAAGGTTATTTTTGGGGTCTATGTGACTATCTATTTGCACATAATTTCACATGGTCCTTCAGTCAGATTTTCAAAATCTCATCATTTTAGGTCGTGAAATATCAAAACATGTCAAGATTTGAGCTTGAAAAAGATTAGTAATTCATGGGATTCTTGGTGTTTTCGTGATCTTGAACTCTTTGGTTGTTTGTCAACTTCATTTTGTACTTCAAATTTCTGAAATCAGAGCTACGAGTCAAATTTTATGCTATCTTGAAGTTGGTGTTTTAATTTTCATTTAAAATTTAAAATTAAAACTCAAAAATAAAATCTTAACTTTGAGAAAAGGTAATGGTTAAGGGTCAACATTTCACTCTTCCTAATCAACATCCCAACTTGATCCCAAAACTTAACTTTCAAGAAAGGGTTAAGGGTTAATGGTTGGGATTTTGAATTGTGAAGAAGCAATGCCAAAAAGTTGAGAAGTTAAGAATCAAAATTTTCAACTTGATCAACATTCCAACCTATTCCAAAACCTTAACTTTTAATAAGTTAAGAGTTAATAACTTAACTTTAAAACTTTGTACTAATCCTAACCTTAGGCCCCGTTTGTTTGGGGAATTGGAATTTGACTCAAAACCTTATTATCTCATAATAAGGTTTTGAGATTCTGGTTTTGCATTGTGGGAAGATAATTTGGACTGTTTGGTGGACCCGGAAGATG
>MU223621.1:1539980-1591013 GCA_018584345.1 Thuja plicata
AATTCCACCTTTTAGATGGAAGTTGCAAATCCTTGTTTTTTGAGTAAAATGGGAAGATCAAAATTATATTATGGTTTTCACAGTTTCCAATGTAAGCAACCAAACTAAAGATTTGGAGTCAAAACCAAGTTTTCTCTCCCAAATTCCAATTCCACCCCTCAAACAAATGGGACCTTAAAGATTTTAAGATCTCAAGAACTAAACCCCGAACTCCAACTTGACCATAACTACCCCTTGACAACTCTTGAGAAAATGCAATTAGAAGATGTAAATCAGTTTCACCACCTTTTCCAACATCTTTCGCATGTGGAGTATAGATGAGGCACGTGAACTGTTCGTCGGAATCCCTCAAGTGATGTCGTTCTTTACCATGCAATGGAAATGCACAAAATGGATTTGATGATAAGTTTTTTTATATATTTTGAGCTAATATGTATGGAAGATGCAAAGTTGAATTTCCACAACCTTTGGCGGCACCCTCCCTGCTTACGGGCCAACGTAGAAGCTATCGACTCAGCGCAAAAACATGTAATGGACACATAAAGTGTTTGACAGGATGCCTCACAGATATGTCATCTCACAGAACGCAATGATTGTGTGTGTACGCTATGAATCATGTATGTAATCGGCTGGGTATGAGCCGAATTCCACAACCTTGCTAAGTGTCCTTGCGTGCACCATAATGGAAGTTTTCAAAACAATGAAGGGGAACCATTCAAAATATGAAGAGAATGCATCGAATTATTTGACTAAATACTTCAATTACATGTTGCGGTCTCCACAGGAGAAGTACGTTCAAATTGGTAAACCCATGACTTGTTTAACAGAATGCCTCCAACATATTTCATGACTGCAATACATGCATGGGTTATTCTCAGTTGACAATACTTATAAAATTTCAAACAAATAAAATTGTCTGATGTTGTCATTACAAATGCCATGGTGGATAGGAAAATTTTGAGCAAACACAGTTGGCGGTTACAAAGCGGAGCTACACAACCATCATAGTTTATGTCTGCGCCAACACATGAACTTCGAACATGGATTATTATCAACACAAACGAAAAAATTTCAAGTAAATGCAAGTAGCATGTATAAGGGCAAAGTCCTTAGCCCCTACTATATTCTTCCTGCGGGTATCATAATGGATCTGTTAAAGATCCGATGAAGTCCTGAGTCCACCGTCGGTGGATGTGTCTCACCGTACGGCAAGACCACCGTACGGTGGAGACAATCTCACCGAACGGTAAGACTCCGGAGGTAAAACTTCAACGGTAAGACTCTGTACGGTGGAGACGGCAAGACTCCGAACGGCAAGACTCCGGAAGTAAAACTTCGAACGGTAAGACTCCGTACGGTGGAAACGGCAAGACTCCGAACAGTAAGACTCCGGAGGTAAGACTCCGAACGGTAAGACTCTGGAGGTATGATTACCGAACGGCAAGATCACTCCCGACGGAGACAATATTGCCGTACGGCAAGACTCCCGGAGGTATTGCCACCGTATGGCAAGATCACTCCCGACGGAGGTAAAAAGTGCCGAAGGGAGAAATAAATACCAACGGAGGCAAGATCTGACAGACGGTTGGCAAACTGGTTTGCCTGTAACCGTTTGTGTACCGAATTCTGAAACGATTTACAGTATGTTTTAATGGCTGCAAGAATTCGTTTTGGGTGAGTGGTTGAAAATAAGGTAGATTGTAAAGGCAATCTGAGCCTGTGTGAAATCTTGAGTCTTGTATGTAAATTCTTTACAGTAATACAAAGTTTGCTCGGGGTTTTGAGTGGTGGGTTTTTTCCCGAAGGGGTTTCCCACGTTATATTTGCTCGGGGTTTTGAGTGGTGGGTTTTTTCCCGAAGGGGTTTCCCACGTTATATTTGCTCGGGGTTTTGAGTGGTGGGTTTTTTCCCGAAGGGGTTTCCCACGTTATATATGTGTTATGGTTTTCTGCATATTTTTTAATTTACTTGCATATCTCTGTGGCTTAAACTACAGTTGCTTATTTCCTTGGCATTCTTGACATTAGGAAAGCGTTTCCGCACCGTTGCTTTCCTTACAGGATCTAGATCATCGAAAAAGGTGTCCTCAAGATAGTCGGCATGGGCATGAAGATCAACCACACACACCCAATAATCAACTATATATTTATTGCAATAAGGCAGCCTTATCATTATTAGTTGAAATGAAAAGAATGGGATCTGAACCCGATCAATTTAGCTTTGCTAGCATTCTCTAAGCATGTGCTAACTTGGAAGATTTTGAAGTAGGAAAGGAACTACACCATGAAATAATTAGAAGAGGATTTCAATTTGATGACTTCTTAGGGAATGTTGTTGTTGACATGTATGTAAAATGTGGAAGCATGGAGGATACACTCCATATACTTGCACAATGTCGCTACAAGATATGGTATCATGGATGAGTATTATTAAAGGATGTGAATAGAATAGGCTCATTGAAGAATTTGTAGAGAATTTCCATCAAATGCAGCAAGTGGGAGTGATGTCGAAGTGGAAAACCTTAACAAGTGCTCTACATCAAAGACATGGCACAACAAACTATTTGATAGATTGCTTCAAAGAAATTTTCTCTCACAAAATCCAATGATTGCAAGATTTGCTAAGGATGGACATGTTAAGAATCTTGCAAAGAGATATCACCACATGGTCACCACATGAAGTGAACGAATTGCTACAACAACAACATCGGGAGCTTCAGAACAGGGTATCAACATCCCTCAAAGCTTAATGAAGGTGGATTTTTGTCAGATTAGTTTTGGTAGATGTATATGCCATAAGTGGAACCACAGACAAGGTACTCGATTTGTTTGACAAAATTTCATTAAGAGACGCCATCTCATGAAATGCCATGATTGCGAGAATTACTCAAAACAAATTTGTTGAAATCGATTTGGAAACTTTCTTACTAAATGCAATTAGCAGGTACTGAGCCAAATTCTTTGCTAGTATCCTTCATGGATTTGGAACAGATAATGGATATCTATTAAATAATAATGGTGGAATATTTTTGCTAGATTTTGTAATTGGAAATGCTTTGTTAAACATGCATGTGACAGAGAAAAATGGAGGAAACAGTTGACTCATTTGACAGAACGCCTCGTAATGTTGGCAGTTCAACTTTAATGTCAATTTACGGGTGTGAATACATTGGGGGAGTACTTTTTGAAGATCGAGTTGTTCATAATAGCAAGAGAAAACATGGGGCTCACCTTAGAAAAACCACTATGTTGGTTTTCTTTTAAACTTGTGAATATTAAATTACCATTTTGTTTAAAAGTGGGTTTCACCACATATTGTATGTAAAGCTTAGAAAAAGAACCTTATTTCCAAAAAAAAATGATGTAAAACATAGTCAAATAAGGTTCATCTATTTATATTTCATAAAGGTAATTAAAGTAGTTATGGGTAGTTAGAAACGGTTATCCTCTAAGGAAGCCTATAAACGCAAGGCATTTTGTAATGTAAAAGGGGGGGAGACTTTTTGGTAAAGGGGAAACGCTGTCAAATTGTAGGTAGACTTACAAAGAACTTTTATGTTCATACTTCATACTTGAAGGATTTTGAACTTGTATATTTTCAAAAGAATAACAAAGAATGCATTTCATTCGTGTGTCTTAAATGTACTTTCCAGTTTATGTTATCAATTTCTCATATGTTAAATTGATAATCCCTTTGAGTACATTGGATATATGTAAAAGATGAAGCATGTTCACACCCTAGTATCTTGGTTAGAAAATGTTGAGGTTACCTGTTTCCTCGCATGTTGAAACATGTTTCCTTTCTTCCATAGATTTCACATATCCAACTTATCTTGCGTTTAATTCCCCTTTGTAATTTGTTATCCTTTGGGAATCTCATATGGTATTCGTATGTCTATTGTTGGGGTTTCTATCATCTATTTCCTTTAGTTTTGTTTTGCCTCCTCTTTGTACTTTCAGGAGAAAAGTACTCAAAAAATACCAAATACCTCTATCATACGAGGGAGTTGCACCTCTCAAATGCAGAGGAAGATTGTAACCAGATAGTGATCAGATTACAATCTCTCCAAATGTTGGCACTGTTGTCACTGCTCAAAGGGAAAATATGGTCAGTTTCCAAGACAATATCACAGTGACAAATTTGTTTACCAACAGAATGTTGACACTTCCTTTTCCCATAACTGACAATTTATTAGCATTCCCCAATGTGGCATCTGACTTTATGCTTTCATCCAAACTAGAGAACATTTCTAAGTTTCTAGTCATATGATTGCTACAACCTCAATCTAAAAACCGTGTCTTTTTAAGTTTCTTGTGAAACATTGTAAGCTAAGAACATGTTATCCTGCTTTTGGTTTTCTCTAGTAAAATTTTCACTTTGTTTTCTAGAATTATATTAATTCTTTCTACATTCATTTAAATAATGCCTGGAAATTTCTTACAATAATGACATTGGATTGAATATTTGTCATACCTTTGTTCTTGGGGCTGATTTTTAGATGGGATTTGTTAGTTTCCTCTTCCACTTGAGTTTCCACTTGAGCTTGATGGGTTTCTTATTCAACCTCTATATGAGTTTCTACCTTTACCTCTAAAATTTGTTCTTCCTCTGCCTCTACAATGGTTGATTGAAACTTGTGTCTTGAAGGCATGCTCTAAATTTACATTTTTTGACCTATTTATCCTATGCTCATGATAAATGGGGGATGCATGTAGCTCATCAACTAAAATTTGTGTGAGATTCTTTGTCACTTTTATAGCCGCCACAATAGTGTCAACTCTTGAAGGAAAACATCTTAAAATCTTTTCAACCACTCTCTCTTCTTCAAGTGTCTCACCATGAGATCTAATTTGGTTTACTAACCCAATGATTTGAGTGAAGAATGAATCTATTGTATCTGATTCCTTCATGTAAATAGTCTCAAAATCCCTTCTTATTATTTTTAGTTTGGTTGTCTTCACCTTTTCCATTCCTTGGTAGGTTCTCTGAAGAATATCTCATGCTTTCTTGGACTTTGTTGTTGCTTCTATTCTTGGAAATATACTCGCATGCACTCCTTGAAAGATGAAAAATAATGCTTTTAAATCCTTCTTTCTATTATCTTTCAATAAATCCTTCTCTGCTTGAGATAACATATTATATGCAGTAATTGTGTTTGTTGGTTCTGGGTATCCATTTTCAACTAAATCCCATAAATATTGTGAAGAAAACAATGTATTGATTGTGACTGCCCAATAATCATAATTTTAACCATTAAATTGTGGGATTTGTGGGTTTGTTAAACTTTTGCTTGGATCTGCCATTGTTCACTATGAAAAAAATCTTCTCACTCTTGAAAAACTTTTCTAAAAAAAAAACTCCACCCATGAAGACACATTTTGCCGTTAGTATGCAAAGGGAAAATATTTTTTTGAACCATCAGTAACACCTACACCGAAAGATAGGCTTTTAGTAAAAACCAAAAGTACACAAAACAAAGGTCATCGAAAGTGTTAAATTCAAAAGAAACCCGACAGAGCAAGGGAACTCAACAGACCATTCACAGAAGAAACACAGACAGTGTAAACTAAAAGTGCAAACCCGACAGAGGAACCCGACAAGCAAAATATAGTGCAACTTGACAGAACAAAAGATGAAGGAACACCGACAGACTAACAACAGAGAAACCCAAGCATCAATCACTAAAAGTCAGTTATATCCTGAGAAATGTGGATCTGACTTCCACATTAGTTAAAACACTTATGTTTTATATTTAGCATTTTGATTTGATTTAAGACCATTTCTTGAGGCACAAACAAGTAATTATAATTGTTTTAATCAGTCTAACTGATTAAAAACATACAAACTAGGAGATCAAGGTCAAGTTGTAAACCTTTTATCATAGAGTTATCTTTGTAATATGTGAAACTGAATTAGATCAATCTATTGTATAAATAGATGTGTAATCATTCATTTCATACATGAATGTGATGATGATTGTAGCCAAGGAGCACATCTATAGATCAGACTAAGAGGTTCAAGAAAGAACAACAAAAGATGAATTAGGTTATCAAGAACCAGATTCAAGGCTACTAGCCAACAGTGTTATTAATCAATCACATTAGGCAATATATTGTACATGTGAATTTAATGGATCTGTAATCAACAATTGTAGATTGCATACACTCAGGTCACTGAATATTTTTGTCTACATTCTAACAAGTGCAGCAAATAGAAGAAATCCTTTCAAGAAAGGTGGATTCAACAATCCTTTGTAAATTTCTTAACCGAGTGCACACTAAATAGTGTTTCTAAAGCTCTTAACAGAGTAGACCTTAATCAGTCTCTATATTATACTCCTAACAAGATAGATCATCATAAGTTATCAAAATTGTAAGCCTTAACCGGCCCCTTCCATTCTACATATAGTGAAGCTTTGTGGGTTTCATCCCCACCACAGTTTTTACCTTCTAACAGGGGTTCTCTATGTTACCAATTATTGTGTCATGTGTCTATACATTTCATGAATGTTTTACATGCTTATTAGTTTATGAATTGATATTACATACACAAAGATAGAATAGCAAATGGTTGGTAATACAATGTATTGATTACAAAAGGATAAAGGTTAATTGATAAAAGTTTTGAGGGTATTGATTCACCCCTCCCCTCTCAGTAGACCATTCCATTATTTCTAACAATTGGTATCAGAGCTAGATCTCTTATTTGGAAAAGTTTAAAGACTTAAGAGAAAAGATCATACAATGGAAAGGTATAAGCTAGACAAGAGTATTCAGAAACATAACTTAGAGATACAGATCTTCTATGAGAAATATAAAGAAGCTAGAATAAAGATGAGATAGTTTCTAGATGGAAGAAAGATTATGGCATCTCACTGTAATGAAATAGACTACCATGAGGAAGAGATACCTGATCTATTTGAATCTTCAGGATCTACAACTAGCAAAGCTTCAGACTCATTTGAAGAAAGCATCACAAGTCTGAATGAAATCAATCAACATCTGGCTAAAAAAGTGAAATCTCTGCAAATCGGTCAAGAGACACAGATGGTAAGAATGATTAATGTCATGAACAATGCTAGACAAGCTGAGAAAGAAATAACACTAGCTATTGATGACAAGAGGAAGATTACTGAAAAGCTACAAGAGAAAGAGTCAAAAATACAAAGACTTACAAAACATCATCATGAGATCATCAATCAGATTATTCTTATGAGTCAAGAGGCAAACCGAATGAATATAGAGCTCATTGAAAGAATAGAAGCTATCGGTGAGCTAAGAGAATAAAATGAAAAATTGAAGCATGAAGTAAGAATTCAGCAACAACACAATGACATGATTAAGAGAGCTGAAGAAAGTAAAGAAAGGATGGATGATTTTCTGGATGGACAAATAAGATTCAACAACAACACCAGACTAGGATATACCGAGAATGCAGAATCACCACACCAAGTTGATCCAAAGAATGTCTACACAAATCCAAGACAAAGAAGGCAGTCATGCAATCACTGTGGAAAACTAGGCCACACATCAAATGTATGCAGGAGCAAAATGAAAGGTATTCCTAAATCCACACCTTCATTCAGAGGAATTTGTTATAAATGTAACAAGAAAGGACATAAAGCATATCAATGTAAGTTTGAGGTGAAACAATCAAAGAAGGAAACCTACAAGGACAAATACTGTCCTACTTGCAAAATGCATGGGCACACATCTCTTGAATGTAGGAAGAAGAAAAAGAAAGCACGGAATCCTAAAGAAAATGAAACTGCTTATCAATCGAAAAGAGTCTATAACTCATATGTTTGGGATTACAACACATGGGAAAATTGCACAGCATCTGAAAGATTTGGACACATTGTTGCAAACTGCATGAGACAATGGATGATAAAGTCTAGGAGCTAGACTAACCCTAGAATGGCATGTCTACACTGTCATAAAGTGGTCATCTAAGGAAGGACTACAGAGACCAAGTGACAGAGACAAGCACCTTTGCCAATGGAAACACCATTGAAGACATCAGGAAGATGAGAAACAAAATGTGGAGGAAAGCTACATACACTGATGAAGTTGGAATGAGAAATGCAGTTGGTGACACCTCATCCAATGGATCTGGTGACATCACCACCTCCACCTAAGTAGAATAAGTAAGTATGGAACTACATTATACCAAGTTATATTTTGCATCAGTTCCATTATACATAGTTAAAATTCCAAATCAGCATGATTAAATATGCACTATGGTATTTTTTTTAAGCCAAAGTGGACTAGCCACCATAATTATATTAATAATAAAACTAAATCAAAGGCTCATCCATGGAAGAATCAGGAAGAAACCTCAGAATCATTGTCATATACATGTATGATATTGATATTGATCATTTATATTTGATTTTCAATATGAAAATCAGAAAATCCCTGAAAAATTATACAATCAAAACCCACATACCAGGAAATTTACAAAAAGTTTGATAAACAGAGTCGTGTCCCTATCCAATTCACATACAAAATAACCCGGTAGTATACGTGATGAAAAATTCATAGTTTATCCATAAAATACCAATTTGGCATCAAACATAGCCAAAACATCAAACGGTCAAAAGTTCCCATGTTACCCATCACCTATTCGACCATGTTAGCAGAGTCCCAACCAGTAGCAGGATAATCTAAAGGGGAACACAGGGACCAACCAGAAGCAGCCGAAGACACACCAAAAACCAAATCAGCCTCCGTTGGCTGCACATCCCAGCCATAGGAACAAGAGACATCCCAACCATAACCAAGAACCTGCGAACTGTTTGACTGTGCCCAGGGAATTGAATCTGCAGGGCGAGCATTGGGTGAGCTGACAGTTTACGCATGGGAGTAACCAGCAACATAATTTTTCAATTCCACACATTTGAATATACGCAACCTCACATTTTCTTGTCCAAAATGATTAATTCTTGTAATTTTATGTCATGTTTAATGGTTTCATTAGGTGTGAGTGTTAGCTCCTCGTGACCATCACAACCCTTGTTGGCAAGGTGGTCTACCACCGCATTACCTTCCTGCAATGTGTGAGAAATGAATACTTCCAGAAAGGAGTCTAATAAATTCTAGATTTGTTGGAGGATATATGTTAGCCTCCAATTATGTGATTCATGATTGATACATGCATTAATTATTATCATTGAATTACCTTCTATTTGGATATGTTGGAATCCTCCAATTTTAACCAATACTAAGCCTACAAATAGAGCCTAAGCCCCTGCCATATTATTTTTACCTTGTGGGAGTGGGAAACATTTTAATGCCAACAGTGAGCCTTGATGATCTTGAATGCACACACTAGCTCCTGATTTCCCCAAATTGCCTCTTGATGATCCGTCAAAGTTTATTTTAACAACCCCTTGAGAGGGTGGGTTCCACTTGATTGAAGCTCTATTTTGTGCCTTAGTAGATATGTTTTACTGGCACCAACCAAAAGGCACGTGTATGTTTTTCCATTCATGCAATATAAAACTATCCCAACTTGTCATGACTAAACTATATTTGAGTTTGTTGTGGCTAGCATTCACTGTTTCAAATATTGATCTTTCCAATTCTGAGGTAACTACTTGAATGGGTGAGGAAATCTTGAGGAAGATTCTTTTATTCCATTCCCACAGTATTTCCCACACTACTAACGCTGGAATGCATTTCCAAATAGCAGAGAAAAGGGAGTTGGGGTAAAGTTCTGGCCATGACTCGAATAAGTCCCATAATTTGGATGGAAGTGTTGTGCATTAATGCAATTTCCCAAGAACAAATAACCAGTAGTCCTGTGCAAATGAGAAATTTAGAAATAGATGATCTGCATCTTCTATCTGGCTATCACATAGTAGGCAATTGAATGGTTGTGCAATATTTAATCTGTGTAATCAATCACTGGTTAGAGCCCTATTTTTAATGCTATCCACGCGAAACATCTGGCTTTTGGCAAATTCAAATGATTCCAGCAGAATGAGTAAGCACGGGATGGATTCTTGTTGGCATCCTGTTGTTGGATAAGTTTGTAGCTTTCTTTGATGGTGAAGTTCCCATCTATCCCTGGAGTGCGTATCAGTTTATCCTTCAAGTCTGAGAGGTAGATCATTTTTTCTGAAAAAATATTTACCAAACATTGTATTCCCCGTGGGGAGAGTGGAAAATCATTAGGATCTTTCTAGATCACCTTCCTTGAGAATAGGCATATTTCTGAAATATAGTCACTCAAGAAAGTACCCCATTCATTTTCTGAGGTAGCTACAATGGCCTCTATATCGTCCAGTTTGGACAGTGGTGGTGCACTATTCCATGAGTCACGCCAGAATTTAACTGACAAGCCATTATTCACTTCCCAGGTGATATAGTTAGTTACTATTTCTCTAGAAGATATCATGAAATCCAGATAACTGAACCTTTGGGAGGGTCTAATAAAGTGATAATTCTAGCTAGATTGGCTTCATCTAAGTACTTATTTTGCATTAATTAGCACCAATTTTTTTGAGATTTGGTGTACATTTGCCAAATTAGTTTGCCCCCAAAACCCTGATTTCATTTTTGCAAATCGTGAATCCCTGCACCACCTACTTGTTTGACCCGAGCCATGTTCTCTAGAGAGACCAAAGGGATTTTCTTCTCTCCATTCATGTTACCTGTCCATAAGTATTCTCTCAGCAATTTTTGAATGCTTTGAATAACTGAAGGTGGTGCTTTGAGCACTGATAAGTAATAGTTTGGGATTGTTGACAGTATTGTTTTAATAAGTAGAATTATGCCTGAAAGAGATAGCCATCTTGTTTTCCATGCTACTACTCTAGATTTAATTCTATCAATGATAGGTGTCCAGTAGCTTATTTTGTTTTCCACCATAAAGAATAGAATTCCAAGATATATAGATGGAAGGAAGTCAACTTGGAATCCTAGTAGATTGACAATCCTGTTGGATATTATCTGGTTGGTATTAAACAAATATATCTTAGATTTCAGGGGGTTTACTTTTTGGTTTGAATCTGTCATGTAAAGGTCCAAAACTTGTTTGATCTGTCTGGCCTCCGAGATGTTGGACGCTCCAAAAAGTAAAGTATCATCCGCAAAGAGGGAGTGTGTCACTAAAATGTCTATCTAACCAATCTGAACTCCTTTCCAGCTGCCCAGAGCCTATTTTTTCTAGATGAGCCTACTGAAAGATTCGGCCATGAGGATGAATAGCAGTGGTGACCAGGGATCGCCCTACCTGATCCCTTGTGTCGATGAAAAGAAACCAGAAAGCACCTCATTTATCAATACTGAGAATCCAGCACCCGATATGCAAGCTCTAATCCATTTACACCAGATTTTTGCAAATCCAAATTTATGCAAGACTTTGAGTAGAAAATCCCAATTTACCCTGTCATATGCCTTCATCATGTCAAGCTTGATGATGAAGTGTGATGATTTACTGCAATTAATGGAATGTAGTGCTTCATGTGCCACTAGAGCCACTTCCATTATTTCTCTACCTGGGACAAATTTGCCTTGAGGTTGTGATACGAGGCTTGGAATCAAATACTATATTCTGAGATATATAGCCTTTGTGATAATCTTATAAATGGTGTTGCATAGAGAAATTGGGCAGAATTCTACAAATTATTTGAGTGAATTGACTTTAGGGATGATGGCTATGTTTGTGGTGTTGAAATACTTTAACATGGATTTACTAGCCTTGGATTCTTCTATTACACCCAACAGATCCCACCCAATCCTATACCAGCATGGTTGGAAGAATAAAGAGTAAATTTGTCTGGGCCAGGAGCTTTATCTGGAGGTAAAGAGATGACTACTTTTTTAAGTTCCTGAATTGTGAATGGTGCCATAAGTTTTAAATTATCAGCTTATATAACTATTGAAGGAATTGCCTCTAGGGTTTTGTCCATTGGTCGATCTATTGAACCAGGAAGAGATGGGGGGCTAGTGGCATTTGGAAATATCTGACTCCTTCCTCTTGTAGGGTTTGAGGCTCAGTTAGTAGATTGCTAGTTTCAGCATTATTAATAGAGAAAATGTGATTAACAGTCATTTTTTATTTTGTTGAAGCGTGGAAGTATTTCATATTCCTGTCCCCTCCCGCAACCATAGTTCCCTCAATTTTTGTCTCCAGTATTCCTCTTCTCTGCTGCATATTTCTTCCCATTCCTACAGGAGGATTTTCTGAATGGTATAAGAATCTTTGTCCATTCCTTGTTTAATAATCTTGCTGAAGGTGGTTTCCAGTTTATGTTTAACTACTTCTTTTTCCTTGAAAATTTTTTTGAAGACCACTTCTTGATTCGCAGTTTGGTATGTTTCATTTTGTGTTAAAACTGATGTATTTTGGAACCCTCGATGATAGGTGCACTAACCCACCATTTTCTGACAAGGGGCAAGAAGCTTGGATGGCGCAACCACATTCTTTCAAATTTGAAGGATGGCCTATGCTGAAAGCCCTGATTAGCTATGTTAAAGCTCACTTGAAGGCATATAGGTAAGTGATCTGATCCAGGTCGGGGCATGATTTCTGACTAAAGTGTGACATTAGCTAGCTTCCAATTATGTGATAGAAGGAATTTGTCCAATCTGATAGCTATCTGGGAGAAATTGGACCTTTTATTAGTCCATGTAAATGATCCATTAATTGGTTCTATATCCATAAAATTATTATCTTCTACAAAATTAGAGAAGTCTTGAATAGTTCTCATCGGTGGACATATTCCTCCACATTTTTTAGACAGATTCAGGATGGCATTAAAGTCACCACCCATAATGATATGTTGATATGGTTGAAGCTGAATCATGTGTGTGAGTTCCATCCATAGTCTCTCCTTATCCAATGTTGACATGGGGCCATAGACATTGATCAGTAAAACAATTTTTGTCAAAACACTTCATCTTTATGGCTTGCCAGTTATCTTTCTGATTTGATATCTGCCCTTGAACTGATTTGGGATCCCAGAGGACATCCAAACCCCCTAATGTGCCAACTATTGGGCTATGTGATGTGTTCCAAATTGACCAATTCGTAATTGATTTATCAAAAGTCTCCTTTGACATCTTTGTTTCTTGAAGAAGTATAATATCTGCTTTCATAGAATCCAACTCTTGCTTGATTCTGTTTCTTTTTTCAGAGGCATTTAAACCTCTAACATTCCATGAAGTTATCTTCATGGCTAATAAGGAGAACCCTTGGTTCTCCTCGTCAATCTTTTAGAGGGTGTGAATTTCCCATCTAGTGTTTATTGGATACTTGCTGCAATTTCTTCTTGGACTAGATTACTTTTGGGTTTTCTTCCCCTGTTTTTGGGTGTAGCCTTGATCTGTGTATTTTGAGAGGGTGTTTTCTCAATTGACAGTGTTAAACTGTGATCAAATGTTGACTGTGGTGATTTTGGCTCGAATGTGGGAGTTTCTAATGCAATGATATGATCCTGAACATCATGGTCTTGATTCTACTCTGATTCCACAAAGGTGTTGTTCTGTATCCAATCTCTAATATATTTGGTTACATCCTCATCCAGACTGTAGGTGGACTCCTCAAATATGGTTCCTTGAGTACTCCCAATGTTTTTCATTGGGTCTAATTCTCTAATTTTATCAGTTATGTCCTCATCCAGGTTGTAGGCAGGCTCATCAAATATGGAACTTTGAATGATCCCAATGTTGTCTATGTACTCCTTGTTAGTGGGCTACTGGATCCACACATTTTGGGGCTCTAGAGTGTGATCCTCCCTCACCTCTAAAGTAAGTTGTTGTGCCCATGTTTATAAGTGTGCTGACTTGTTGAGAGGTTGAGCAAGATGGACCTGCCCTATAGAGTTGTTTTCTTTCTGACCATCTACTCCTGGCCTGAGCAGAGAGATGTCTTTGGTGCTATAACTCTTTTGTAAGTGCTTGTGATTGGATGTATGTGTGACCTGATTAATTTCATGGAGCAACCCCTCTTCATCCGCTATTTCAAAAATCATCTTAGTGGCCAGCTCTGTAATCATCTGATCCGATAGTTGTCTTGCTTTAAAATCGGATAATGTTTGATTGTTGAATGAGCTCTGCATATTGATGAGATTGATCAGGATATTCTGGAACATCAGTTGTTGAACAATTTTTTCTTTGCCTTGTGGGAACGAGCCCGATTGATCCCATTGTAAATAGCTTGTTTTTGAGTGAGGTATACGAATACTTTTATTGAGAGGTTGATAATTCACCCTTGTGTTATTCAGGTTATACGTGAGAAAATAGATCCATTTATAAAGTTGGGATAAAAAGCTCTGATCTATCCATACCTTATTTGGAGAAAATGAGGTCATGATTTTGGCCATATTCAACATCTCATTCTAGAAGGACCCTTGAACTGAGCAATATGTTGGATTTGTGCAGTGGTCATCACACACCCTAACTTTATTGTGATCTCTTCTCATGCAAAGTGACGTAAAGTGACCTAGCTTGTGTTGATAATTTGGGATAGTATCTCTATCCTCCAGAATAATGGGTTGATTTAGAATTCCCCATTTTGATATAATCTTGATAAATTTTGGCAACATTTTTAAGGTGTTGATAAGAACATAGAAGCAAGTATCATAATTAGGGTGTTTAAAGGGGATGAGGTCGTGCTTGAAAAAAATACCAATTTTGTTAGCTAAAATTTCAACAACCTCCAAATCTCTATATTCTAGTGGCAGCAGCGGTCATGAAATCCAATGAGGAAAGAAGCAACATTCCTGCTTATCTGGTTTAAAATTAGGAGTCCCTACAATAATCTCGATCCTTTACAAAAACCATCTTTTATTATGATGGGTAGTATCTCTAAGTTCTCTGTATTTAAATATTATAACAAAATAGCCTAATACCGGTTCCAGACTGTAGATATCTGATAGACCCTCCCATAATTCATATGCCCAAACCCTAATATCTGAAAATGAAAGAGCCTCATTTGAAAACTTACCAATGAGAGTTGTATGATGTAACATGCCAATTTGATTCTGTAGAAAATGTTGGGGGAGAGTAATCCCTACAGCGGATTCTGATTCTTTTGCAGTGCAGGGAGCCACCACATGTTGTTGCTCTGGATCTTGCATGGGGGCTTCTATCTGATTGTCTCTACCCAAAGATGACTGGCGCTGAATAGGTTTCCACATATGAGTGGGTTTATTTGGAATGAAGGGCATTCTATTAAGGGGCTTATGCGAAGCATGTTGGTCAATATGACCTTTGGGCGATGCTTGTCCAACAAGATCCTGAGAATACATGATCTTAATGGGAGAGCCTGGGGGGTCCCTTCACATATATCAAATATTGGTTGATCCTTGATAACCTGACGATACCCCCGTTTTCCGCATTTGTTCCGATTGAAGGGTCTAGCCAGGAAGGAGGTGTCTCTCTTGAGAGAAGGCATAGAGCATTGGAGTTGAGATAGAGGATTAGTATGGGGTTGAGGAACCCTAGCTCTGGAATGACCTGTTGTGAGGATTCTCCCTGCTCGAAGCTAGAAAAACCTAGAAATGGGGCATGGTCTTTCGATGGTTGAAGGACATGAGCATTGTGAGATTTGATTTGGAACCTAGGATTGATAAAGAAGGGTTTCGCGGGCTAAACAATTGCTTTGCCACTAAAAATGGAAAAACCCTAATGTAACCCTGGCTCCATCTTCTTATCCTAGGGCCCAGTATTGACATTCTTCTCAGCAAAAGGGCATCATTGAAAACTATTGGATGATTGAGCACGAACTCGTTGTTTGGCAGGTTGGACAATGGGGATGCCTCAGAAAATCTTAGCAATGTATGCCCAAGTTGGAGATTCAAAATGTTGATGTTGAGTAGAAACACCACCATTTGACTATTGTCTGCACCTATCTTGACAACTGTGGAATGTCCCTGACCTTCCTATCGTAACCTACTACCATGGACCCTGTCGCCGCGAAGCACCTACCATTTTTCTCAAAAATTGATGCACTATGGTATTACTTGTTACAATTATATGAATTCAATCTCATCGGTTAATGCATACCAAAAATCATCAGTGTACATACAAATCTAAGTTGTCAATAATTATCGAGAATCGTCGGTTAACATATACATTTTGAGTTACTAGTGCAAACTGAGATCCATTGGTAATCATGTAAAAATGACAATGTTGTCTTTGCCATATACCGAGATCTGTTGGTAAACAGTCAAATGAGTTGAAACCTATCCCGAGCATCGTGTTCTCACCAAGAATAAAGTGTGTGTGCTACCTGACGACTCCATCTTTGAACACTTAGAAGTGGGTGAGCATTTATGACATGTTTTAGGGAAAAAAGTCTATAAATAGTTGATGGAATAGCTCATTATTCACAAAGATATTTGAGCGAAGAAGAAGAGAAACACTAGAGCACAAAGCGACCAAATTGCAGAGTGACTTCAACCTTGTTCACAGTAATCAAAAATATTCCCAGCAGTCATAGAAGGTTGAAGTAAGTAACAGCAATCACTGAGCACTCTATTTTCTTTTATGGGAAAAAGCCCTAATTTCTGAAACGAAGGAAACTACTTCATGAACCCCCAAGATCAAGAATTCAAAAAAGAAAAAGGTTAATCTAATCAAGAATACCTTGTGAAGAACCTCATTAGAATATCTATCCCAAGGTTGCTTCACAACCTAACAATGCTGGTGTATTCTCCAGAATACCAACTAGGGTTTTTCTCGTTGAGGACGTCCAAGTGTATATTCACTACAAGATTGCAGAAATAGGAGATATTGAAGTTGAGAAAGCTTACAAAAATCTTTTCAAAGAGGATGGAACAATCAAAGAAGAACATAAGAACATTGAAGTGAAAGGGCTCACAAATGCCCTATTATTCCTGAAGGAATTTAAGACTGAATGGATTTGGTTACTGCTAAGCAGAGTGCATGACCAAGAGATATGGCTAGATGAGCCAAAACTGATAACCAGGGATGTTATACACCTTACTGGTTATCATATAATCAATAAAGAAAAGGCACTAAAACACCCCCCTCACCTTGACATTGAGAAGAACACAGGAGTTGCATGGGATGGAAGAGGATTAAAGTTATCCACCATCACTAATAATGAAATAAAATTTGGAGCATGTGTCTTAGGATAAAAATTCTTTTAGGCTAGCAGGATGAATAGTATTGCATCCAGAGTAGTGGATACAGCACACAAAATTGTTAAGAAGGGATTGCAGTTAGATCTATCAGAAATTCTACTAAGGCAATTAGATGAGAACATCAGGACAATTAGGACTACAAAGTCTAGCTCATATAAGTTTGGTTCACTCATTATGTGCATATTTTTCTATTTTTCAAGAATCCTTCCCATCTATCGGTAATGTCAAATGGGACACTACCCAAAACCACATAGATTAGTGATTTCATCAAATCAGTAGGAGATAATTTTGAATCAGTCATGGATGAATTTACTTCACTAGATTCAAAGACAGAATGCAGAAAAGAATGAGGATTCCATATCAATTAGTAGAAAAATACAAGACTGACATTTGATTTATGGTGGCCACTAATTACACCTATATCAATCCAGTTGTACCAAGGACAGCATGGCTAGCACCACTTGACTATGAGGTTAACATAGATCAAGCCACCAATGCCATTGAAGCATTGATAAATGAACCATTGGAAAAGTCACAACCTAAGTTTGGAATTTATGAGGAAGCCAAGGAAAGGATTAAAATAGTCTTAATCATGAAGAATATTTATATAAAGAAAGAGAAAATGGTTAAGACTTTGAAGAAAAAGTTGTCGGTAATTGAAGAGGAAATAGAATAGGCAGAAGAAACTGAGGGTTAGTCACCCGTCAGTGAAGCTGAGAAGGTGAGTGACTCAGAACCCACAGAGTCTTATGCACCACCCCCGAAGAAGCCTAGAAAAACTGCTGCACAGAGGAAAAGGAGTCAAACTGCTAAGGAAAACTCACCACCTATCAAGAAAGGTCAAGTGAGGACCTATAAAAGGAAGCCTCAAACAGGGAAAAAGGCCCCAAAAAAAAGAAGAAGGCTAATCATAACTAAGGAAGACATAGAGGACACTGAACAAGATGAACAACTTGTTAATAATAAGTTCCCTACCACCATTGATGAGGTATGTGCATCAATTATTAAGTCAGGCTCAATCACAGATCATAATATTAAGAACTGGCTAACATTGTATCCCGGGGATTAAAATAAGATAGAGGAGGCAATTATCACAATGATGAGCATATTCAAATATGTTCCAATATAGTTTGAAGACAAAATTCCTAAAGAACTTATGAATAGATTTTCGGCAAGGTGGACATTAGCATTACATTCTGAGAAAAAGATAAGGGAAAGAGCCCTAGTTTTTGTTATGCCACTAGAGTCTAAAATGGAGGAAATCGAAGAAATGATGAAGTTACACTCTAAGAGGTTCTCACCAAAGTTAAGAGCCTACAAAGTGCTTCAAGGAAATCTAATTGAGCTAGATAAAAAAAGTGAGGATGAATGGAGAAAGATATTTGATATACCTAAAAAGGACACAAGTCCCGAGCCACAATTATCTCTTTCTGACAAGACACACAATGAAGGAGATCAGGTTAAACTGAGCCCCGAACATATTCTTATATCTGATGAGGATGTTAATGAAGAAGCATTGAACACAAAAGCTAACAAGGATATGGACACTGCAGATGAAACATGGCCTGATAATACTATCATTGATATTACCGGAGAAGATCCTACATATCAGATACCAAAAGATGATGTCATTGTTGTCCCAACCCAAACTGACAAACAGGACACAACTACAGATGTTGCACAGGTAAATATACCGGGTCAAATTTCATTGTTAATACAAGCTATTAACATAATCTCACAAAAGGAAAACTCACCCAAGCCTGATCCAAGCGTACCCAAAGATAAGGGTAATGATGAGCTGAAAGATACATCTAATGAGCAGGACAAAGCTGAAGACAAGCAGAAAGATACAACTAATGACCAAAATCTCATCGATGGAGCACAACAAGAAATAGATGAATGGCAGAAATAAAAAGGTAAAGAAGAGAAGAAAGAAGATGATACTCCTAAGGATAGCGAAGGAGATGCTACAGATAAACCAAAGGTTGATGTGGAGATGTCCACTCCCAACTGGCGGACAGATACCGAGCAGAAGGCAAAAGACACAACACCACAAAAGCCTCCATCAAGCACATTTGACAAAGCAAAGGATCTTTCTTTGGTGCTACATTCAAGTGATTCCCACTCATCATCCAAGAAGAAGAAGAAGACCAAGAAGAACAGGCTGCAGGTAATACTCGATGAAATCATTGAGATACCTAAGTGTGATCCTTCTACATTGGATTTTGAATCTCTCCAAGAGTATGGGGAAATATGTCAAAGGAAAGCTATGCAAGAAAAGCTAAGGAAGGAGCACAAAGAATCTCTAGTGTTAGAGACAAAAAGGGATATATTGAGACAAATAGCGCTTGACATAGATGTTGATCAACTTGTCGTTCTAACCGAGACCATCACATCTCAGAATGTGCATGCAAAAAAAGCAATTGAAGAATGAGAAGAACAAAAATATCAATACAAATTGACAGAAAATATCAGCCAAGAAGTGGTAGTGAACAAGGTAAAGCTCTCAAAACTTGCAAATGAATTAGATCCAATAATTTTTGAAGCTATTGCCTTAATAAAAAAAGTTGTGCACTTTAGAGAAAGTCACTAAGGAAATAGTGATAAGATTGCACAAATAGATTTTGATCTAAATGCAAGTGCACACATTCTAACCACAAATGACAATGCAATCAAGATGCATTTGGAAAAGATTATGAAATATAGAAGGTTGAGACAGGAAATTCTAGCTCACCAAGTTTAGAGATGAGGTTACCGAGCTACAGACTCTAATGCTACCAAATCTTACACTTCTACAACAACACATGACTTTGGTAAGATGGTTAATTTCCACCCCAGAGATGTCTGTAGCAGACAACATCTATGATATGCATGCCCGAATCACACTGGAGAAAATGGCTCTTGAACACCTAAAGGAGAAATGGGAGAAACTGATAGAAGACATGAAGAATTCCCATTCCCATTTTTTTGATAAGTTGTAAGTATACACCTGTAAAGTGGGAAAATGGAGATCTTTAGATAGGGTTTTGACCAATGGAGATTTGCACATAAAAGATACCCTAAGCCTCTATTAACCACTTACATTTAATTGTAATTATAAGGAATGTAGATCTGGAAATGTTTGTAAAGAATAATGGAATGAAGAAGTAAAAAGTACTTATCTCCGAAAAGAATATGCTAAAAACTGTGTCAAACGGTCTTAGAAATTGTTGATTTCTATGTTATTGAACTGAAACTGTGGGATCTACAAAACCCAGAAATATTTTTCTTTTATGAGTTAGGTAGACCTTGACCTCTTTATGGGGTTGCAATTGTACCCTGGAAATGTCGACCTCAACCTGCACTGCTCTGATGGAAAATCTATTTGCGGATCCTGAAAGTTGGCCAAAAAGGGTATCCAAGTCTACTCTTAAATTCATTGTCCTATACCTGTACCTATAAGAAAAATAGTTTTTATTTTTTGGGGGGGAGGGGTTTGCCTTGGTCAAACCCCAGTTTTGGAATTAACCTTAAAGTATAACTGAAATTGCATAAATAAAAAAAGTAAATAAATGAATTCACCTTGCTTGTATAGAAACCCTTGTGGAGGATTTGAATCCTTGGATCCACAAGTATGTATGCAACAAATGAATGGAGAATGTAGAATGTAGGATGTAGGATGTCACAAATCAATTTCTTGTAGATATTCAACACCAATCTTGAATGGATCTTGGAATAGGAAGAGGCTTGCGTGGATGTGGATGGAGAAATCTTCAACAAGAGGGCTCCATAGAGCTTGAATCCTTCAATGGATACCAATGGATCTCTTTGCTGAATTGAATACTTGAATGTGCTTGAATTTGCTTGAATGCTTGGGAGTAGATGATTTCTTAAATAGATTATTTTTTTGCTTCAAGTCTTGCTTCTTAGCTTGTCTTTCACGCTTAGCTTTCACTTAGAGAAAATGAGAGGAGAAAGGCTTCCTTATATACAAATCTAGGGCACAATCTTCTAGAGAGGCCTACATAGGAGAATTAAATTCTAGTTAGACCTATACCCCTAGAATTGGACCTATATTAAATATAATTTCAAGAGTCGTTGCCTCAAAGACTGAAACAGTCGACCTGGAAGCGGGAATTAAATCTTCCCAAAGCTCGACATCTGAAAACCTTAGGATCCTAAAATTTGGACCCTGGGTCAAGGTCAAGGTCAACCTTGACCTAGGTCAGGGTTGATTTTGACCTTAACCTAGGTTAGGTTTGAGGTTGACCTTGACCCTGAAGTCAAGAATCTCAGAATCACAGAGCAGGGTGCCAGAAACAGGCCAGAGAGAAGTGGAGAATAGGGCAGGACAGGGGAAAAGCTAGATCCAAGTCAAATACCCATACAAGGAATTTGACATGACCCCAGACCACTTACTCAGAGGGCTAAACCAGTCCTAAATGGAAATACTTCCATTTTCCGATGATACAACACCTTTGCCCTTACTATCAAAAAAGGGGGAAAATGATATTTACAGTACATACAGCACAAGGGGAGAATGATATAATACAAAGGGGAAAATGATATGAAGATAAGGTGAAAAGGGAATATAGTATAAAGGCAAGTGTACATGTATATACATATACTATACCGGCATATACATAGGGGGAGTCATAAATGATAAGGTAAACACATGGTGTACATACTACACAGTTTAGTAATTTGCACATATCAGTTTTTGATACTAATGTCAAAGGGGGAGATTGAAGACACAGTCTTCCATTAGTATGCAAAGGGAAAATAGTTTTTTGAACCATCGCTAACACCTACACCGAAAGATAACCTTTCAGTACAAACCAAAAGTACAGATAACAAAGGTCACCAAAAGTGTTAAATTCAAGAGAAACCCGACAGACCATTCACAGAAGGAACACCGAAAGTGTAAACCAAAACTACAAACCTGATAGAGGAACCCGACAAGCAGAATACAGTGCAACCTGGCAGAATAAAAGATGAAGGAACACCAACAGACTGACAATAGAGCAACCCGAGCATCAGTCACCGAAAGTCAGTTATATCCTGAGAAATGTGGATCTGACTTCCACGTTAGATAAAACACTTATGTTTTATATTTAGCATTTTGATTTTATTTAAAACCATTTATTGAGGGACAAGAAAGTAATTGTAATTATTTTAATCAGTCTAACTGATTAAAAACATACAAACTAGGAGATCAAGATCAAGTTGTAAACCTTTGATCATAGAGTTATCTTTGTAATGTACATGAAATTGAATTAGGTCAATCTATTGTATAAATAGATGTGCAATCATTCATTTCATACATGGATGTGATGATGGTTGTAGCCAAGGAGCACATCTGTGGATCAGACTAAGAGTTTCAAGCAAGAACAGAAAAAGATGAATTAGGTTATCAAGAACCAGATTCAAGGCTACCAAGCAACAAAGGTATTAATCAATCACTTTAGGTGATACATTGTACATGTGAATTTAATGGATTTGTAATCAGCAATTGTAGATTGCATACACTCAGGTCATTGAATATTTTTGTATACATTCTAACAAGTGTAGAAAATAGAATAAATCCTTTCAAGAAATGTGGATTTAACAATCCTTTGTAAATTTCTTAACTGAGTGCACACTAAATAGTGTTGCTAAAGCTCTTAACAGAGTAGACCTTAACCAATCTCTACATAATACTCCTAAGAGGGTAGATCATCACTTCTAAGAGGGTAGATCATCAGAAGTGATCAAAATTGTAAGCATTAATCGGCCCCTTTCATTCTGCAGATAGTGAATCTTTGTGGGTTTTATCCCCACCACACTTTTGACCTTCTAACAGGGGTTTTCTGCGTTACCAATTCTTATGTCATGTGTCTATACATTTCATGAATATTTCTATGAATGTTTTACATGCTTATTAGTTTATGAATTGATATTACATACACAAAGATAGAATAGAAAATGGTTGGTAATACAATGTACTGATTACAAAAGGATAAAGGTTAATTGATAAAAGTTTTGAGGGTACTAATTCACCCCTCCCCTCTCAGTACACCATTTCATTATTTCCAACAACCCAATAACCTTTAGTTCTGATACCACTGATGGGAAGAGGCAAAGGAAAATAAAGAAGATTAACAAATATAAAATAGAGAAAATCAAAGAAATTATATTTTCATATATTTGAACCATACAAAAGCTTTGATTTTATACAATCCATAATGCATAACTTCATACAGTATTAAAATCATATATATATCAGAATATGGAGTTACAGCTTTTGTCATGACATTATATATTGAAAAATAAAACTCCCATGTTTTTGCTCTACAGACAAAAATGCACACCTTCTACACACTTCTATTCATTTTTGTAAATACATCGTCTCTTGTTGCCCAGAAGTAAATGTATCAGCCAAAGTAGAAAGGGAATAAGTTAATAATAGTTCACATTTATTATGTATTTAAATATGATCCGTATGAGATCAAAACTTGGATATTTGCAATGCAAAATTTCTCTCAAATCTTTCCTGTCTGCAGAAAATGGTGGATGAAATGAGTTGGAAATATTGAAATCTTCATACCATAAATGATAGACATAATAGGTAACAACAAGAGATAGAGAAAATATACGGAGGAGAGTTATGGTGGTAGTTGGTGATTATTTCCAATATTAACGATGATTTTTTTTAGCGGAAATAAATGGGAATGAACATGGGGAGAAGGAATGACCCGTGGCTAAACAACCAACTAAGACATATCTTTTTATAAACATAACGATGACAAGTGATGAAAAAAAAACTAAATATCCCCTTCGTAAGGAATGTGTTTTAGTTTGTTGTTTAGACGTTTATGAAGGAATGGTCTCACATCACACCTAAACAGTCAAAACTTAATTTTTGTTGTTTAAGCCACACTGATAAATACAAAAGAAAAGGAGACCCTAAGGATCACTTGATAGAAAATTGGTACTAGTAAGACTGAATATTGACCCCGCTTCTATAGTGGGTCTCCCTCCCTTTCTTTGAGCATCAGCGTGCTATTAGATATCATTGACCATTCTTCAAGCATATTATAAAACCCAAAAGCCATCACATACAACCAGCCTTAAACATCACACACTATGGAAAACATTAAGCTTGCAAAAAGTAAGTCAACTTTGACTATTTAACACGTTCTGTCTAAGAATCAATCATTAGTGTATGATGTTTATAATCGAAGCTCACATACATCTCCTCTTTTAAGACTTCTTTGAAACTATTTTATTTGTTACCAGGAAACAACAGCGGTGATACCCTTCGCAGAAAATGACTATTCCATCATCATTAGCCGATAGGATTTCATCTATCATATATTTGTGAATCATACATATTTTTGTATCATATGTGGTTGCCTTAAATTAATCTATCATATATTTGTGAATCAAACATATCTGCTTTCTCATATCACTATATTTAATCAAACCGATATCTTTATTTGCTCATCGTTTTATCATCTTTAATATTGATCGTCGTTGTTCATGACTTTTATGCATCAATTCCTCGCGGATATTTATTTTAATACTGAATATTGGAGATCAATTTTAACGGGTCGATGCATTATTCCAATCACTAAATGATAATATTTGTATAATCACTTCAGTTATTTAATCACTGTCAATTCTACTCTTTATGAACACTGCATTTTACACCATGTAGTCGTTGTTCTCTTACATCAATGGATTGTTCTTATTTTTATTGTGTGCATAATAAATTAGGGTGCAACTTTTCTAAACTCCTCATACTGCTGATTACATGGTTTAATCAAATTCGCATACTTGTAATAACATGATTACAATTTTCTCTATGTGTGTAATATATGTAATTCAGTCAATCATTTCTCGATATTTTGACAATGATTTTCTTTTTGTTCATTTCACATCAATGATGTCAACTCTTCTAACTCTTCTTGAGGTAATGGGATTGGAGTGATATTACACTATCTTATCTCAATTTTCACCATCCCTTGATTCTTCTAATTAATTTTCACCATTGTTTATATATTAAGTTAAGCATATAAATAAAACCCTTCATCAATTCATTTCCTCTTAATATTGTCACCTAGCATATCTATGTATTATCAAGCAAGAGCACTATTTACAAGCGTTGTCTCACTAGCAAGTATCTTATATCTACATCTTGCATCTTTGAGTATTATTTTGATCATACAATCATTGAGAAATAATGGTTGTGCTACTTTGAAGAGCAACTCACATATAACCATTCAAGAAAATATCAAAGATGCAATGTAGCAAATTATGGTCATTGTGATAGTATAATTGTTCATTATTATCTTCTTCCTTTTTATGCACAGGCCTTAGACTATATTGAGTTATTGTTGTACTTACAATTCATTGTTGCCTATTTTCATGATTCACATTTTCATCATCTAAAAAATATAATAAAAAATAAAAATAAAATCAAATTATTATATATTTTGAATAAATAAATAATTTTAATCGTATTTATTTAACATTAAATTTTAAAACTACCTTTCTTCTTAAGAAATAAGTAGCTTCTATATGATTAGAGGGAAAGATGACTTTTTAATCAATCTTAATTTAATTGTAATATAATTACATTTAAATGTTTTTACTATAAAATATGATTAGAATAAATCTTATATAGAATGAAGATTGTAGAAAATCTATAAAATTAAGTATATTTAAGTGGTTGACAATTATGAAAATTTTATTTGAAAATTATACCTGATTGTTAAATGAAGATTAGCTCTCTAATTATCTACTAAAATTTATTTGTATTTTATTTAATATTAAAAAATGATGAAACAATCTTTTTATAAAATTTATTCAAAGTATGGATGGTAGGTA
The DNA here is from genome assembly GCA_018584345.1 of Thuja plicata. Classification (NCBI taxonomy): domain Eukaryota; kingdom Viridiplantae; phylum Streptophyta; class Pinopsida; order Cupressales; family Cupressaceae; genus Thuja; species Thuja plicata. The sequence continues at coordinate 1,565,950 of MU223621.1, forward strand.
ATTTTAATGTTGATGAACAATTTGTTTAAAAATATATGTATATTTCTAACCTTAAATTAAAGATAGGTGAGTCACTCAAGTTAGTCTTTGATTGTTTTAATTAATTAAAGGTTCATGTCATGACTTTCATTTAGAGTTATTTAAGTTTACAAGTGAATATGATCATTTTAATTTGGAGCTATTTACAATTAGACGTACGATTATTTTAATTTGTAATAATTAAAATCTTCAAATTGAGGAAGATTATTTTGATTATTTTAATTAATCAAAAGTTTATGCAATGACTTTAAATTAAAGTTATTTAAGTTGACTAAAGACCCCCTCTTATTTTAATTTGGAGTTGTTGAAATCTCTAAATTAGTGGAGATTATTTTAATTATTTTAATTAATCAAAGGTTTATGGCATAACTTTAATTTGGACTTATTTAAGTTTACATCTAGATAATGATTATTCTAATTTGAAGTTATTAAAATTTCTAAAATGATGGAGATATTTTTATTATTTTAATTAATCAAAGATTTATATCATGACTTCAATTTGAAAAATTTAAGTTCACAATTAGACATGATTATTGTAATTTAGATTTATTAGAAATTTGTAAATTAATGAAAAATTGATTGTCTAATAGAATTATTTTATTCATATAAATTCAACGTAAATAAAAATAAAAATAAAAAATTAATCAAAAAAAAACAATACAAATTTAGTTATTTAATTAATAATAAAATATTACTGAACATACATAAATAATTTCTTATATTGATTATTTAATTTTTAAGATAAAAGTGTATGTGGAGAGAAAACGAGGAGGGTGATAGATAGGGTTCTGCGCAGCAGCAAGTAAACAACCCACAAATTGCGTGTAATCATTGTTGCCCTAATAATTAGCAGAATGTCATTATAGTGGGGATTTTTTCAAAGAGCTCGTATTCCACGTCTCGTGTCCATATCCATATATATGGTTGACAATTATATTACACAGAATTAGGTGGAGTGGGTATTATTTTGTAATGAATCAATGCATAGATAAAGTTAGATTGTTATTACATTATAGAAAGGCTATCAATAGATAGCCAATAAAATAATAAGTTGTCGGTAAACCACATTTATAAAAATTGTTATTACAACACACATAATATCATAACATTTCCATCCATAAGACTGGATAATTGAAAAAACTACGATGTTGATGAGTCTTAGAAATACAACGGACAACAGCTATACAAAAAAATAACAATAACCAACCAAATGGTCATAAATGATACTACTAAACATCAAATTTGAAAATTATTTCAAGTAGCCTTTGAAGTTGTTTGGAACACTTCGGGTCATTTCTTTGCTGCTGAAGAATTTGAATGTTGATATAGTCCAAAAAATAACAAGCCCTACTACTCTTCATGGAACCCCCTGCAATTGACAACAAAGAGAAGCAATTTGGAGCAAGGTGTTAGAGTGAAAACTTTAAAATTTGTGTTGCCTTGTGAACTCATTGATTGGAAAACATTAACATGCATATGCAATTCCATATATTAAGAAGAAAAAATTATCTCAAAGTATCAACAACCACAATGTTACGGAGACCAATACCAAGTAAAGATTTTTTTCCAACCAAAGGAATGATAAAAAAAATAATAGTAAAGTACTTGAAAACAACATTTCATTTTATACTTTTTGAAGGACAGTCCCATAATATATGTTTTTAGTTTTCGTCATGTTGGTAAAAGGCACATTTACCAGATTGGATCAAACGTTTCAACTTATCCCCAACCAATAATTTATTATGTAAGTCTTTCCGGTCCAAAATCTAACTATTAGCTTCAGATTTAGACCTCCATATTTGTCCACTCAAATTGCTCCACTTCCTTTCATTAAACTTACATTTCTAATGCTTGTTCAATCTAGGGTTCAAGAGAAAGTTGGAAAGCAATTTTAAATGGATCATTTTTAAGGGGAAATTAACAAAATGTTATTTGGATAACCAAAGCCAATCTATGGTAAAATCACATTTTAGTGGGTGAATAAATTTATAACAAGATCAACTAGCACCAACAAATTCACAAAAATCAAAAATCTCTTAGCCATACTATTTATTGCAAATTTGTCTTTCAATAATTACCATGGAGCCCACTCAAAAGAATTGAAGTCTCAAATTGGTGCAGGGGCACCTAGGTGGAAAATTAACACCAAGAAGACTCGAGGCATGTATGGAGGCTTGAATACCTCCAAGTAACTCAATTATCAAGTGTTGAGACCTATTATGGTCTTTGGGATGAATAAATGAAATAAGTTTGTATAGGTCCTAAAGGTCCTGAATGTTAGTGTAGGATTTTATTTCCTAGATGGGTTAATTATATTTCCCTTTATTTCTAGGATTTCCTCCACATGTTTTTAATCTTGCTTAGGTGTGAGTGTAGGTGCCTCCACTTACTAATTGTAGTTGGGTGCATTTACTAAATGTAGGTGCCTCCACCTACCAAATGTAGTTGACTACATTTACTAAATGTAGTTGGCTGCATTTACTAAATGTAGGTGCCTCCACCCACCTCCACCTCTCATTTGCCTATATAAACAGGCTTCCTTACTTGTATTTGGATATAGAGATTGGAGATATTGTATATGCTAGGATAATATACATTTCCCTTGATGTTATTATGTCTTTGAGCATTTACATCAAGTTTATCTAGTATTGTTGTTATGTTCATTTTATTTTCAGTTGTTGATATAATACTTTCAATTAGATTTTGGGTTATATCTATTTTAACAGATTCTAACATGGTATCAGAGCAATTCTTGAAATTTTAGATTACTTAGAGGTCTTTTAAAATCTTGTTGTTATTTCTCTTGCATTTCGTACGATCTGGAGAACAACAAAGATTTATGAAGATCCATTAAGTCTCTTTATGCATATATGTTGTTTTTCTTGATCTATTGATTGTAGTGCTTTGAAGAATTTAGAGAGAAATTTAGACTGCTCCATCGTGTCCATAAGGCTCAAGAAAGTCAAGATTGGCTTTCGTTTCATCTAATTTGGAGATCATTTGCAAAAGTTGCAAAAGGAGGGTTTTGCTCAGATCTGGAAGACAGCATGCAAATGGAGCATTTTCAGACAAAAAGAACACCACCATCACGTCCAAAAGGCCTTGCATGTGAATTTTGATATAAAATTCACCCTATTTTGGTGCTGGGAGAATCTGGGCAAAAAAAAATTTGCCCAAACAGGCTTGCGCGCAAACTGAGGCAGTTTCAAAAAAAAGACTTAGCGTTGTGCATACACCACTAACTACTAGCGGTTAGAGAAAACCACTAGTGGTCAGTTCTAACAGTCGTAACTAACTTCCAGAACAAACCACTAGTGGTCAAAGATAACCGCTAGTGGTCATAAAACCACCAGTGGTCAGCAAACCACCAATGGCCATCTAACTGCCAGAGCTAACCGCCAGTGGTTAGCTAACCGCCAGAGCTAACTGCTAGCAGTAGCACTAACCACCAGAGCTCCTCCCTCTAGCCCCTGGAAGGGATTTTCTTCAAACAAGCTTAACTTTCACTCCGGGAGTCAAAAAATTTCAAATGAAATATCGACGGAAAGTTGGAGACGAGCTCTTCGATTTAAAGGAGGTTTGGATCAAAAAATTTATCATTTTACCCAGTTTTTCATAGGTTGAAGTTTGGTATTGTGTTTTCTTCATTTCGCCATAAATTTCACCCCGGTGCTCCGTTTTTCAAAAATGAGATATCATCCGAAAGCTGGTGAAGAGAACTACATAGATTCAGGGTTCATTTTTTCAAGATTTTATCTCTGGTTCACTTTGTAATAGAAATTGTAATTTTGGCCATTGTGAGCCTATTGAAGATTGTAACTCGTAAAAGAGCTCTATAAACGCACTAAATTATAAAGTGCCAACCTTATAACACTTTGGGGGGTGATTTTTCTTGATCTAGTACAGGGGGTGGTCTCATGTGATCTTGTACACTCTCTTACTGTGTGATTTATCTCTCTTTCATTCCACACCACAATCTTATTTTCTACACTAAAATGGATCAATCAACAATTCCATTACTCACACCCTATAACTACTATGAGTGGAAGTCTAAAATGACAATCTATCTTAAGAAGTTAGGGTTATATAGAGTAACAATGGGTGTCGAAACTAAACCAACATTGATCATGGAAAAGCCTAAATGGTTTAACAAATGTGATGAAGCATATGGTACTTTGTGCATGGTTGTATCTCCTGATCTTCTCTTTCATGTTGAATCTTCCACAACTCCAAATGATGTATGGAAAACATTAGAAGGATTATTTTGGTAAACAAGATGAATTTAGAGGGCATCAATTAGAGAATGAATTGATAGGATTAAATCCATGTAAATTTGACACTATTCAAGACTTCTTCACAAAGTTGAAGGCTTTAAGATTGCAACTCAAAGCATGTGGGATTGATAAGAAAGATTCAAAACTAATCCTAAGTGTTCTTTCAAAACTTGGTTCAAACTATTCAGTTTTTGTTTCTACATTCTATGCCACTAAAAGTGCCTTAGGAGCCAATTATAAAATGCCCTCTCTTGATGAGTTTGCCAATGAACTCACAAAATAACAAGATAAATTGATTCATAGGGGAACATTGAAGCCCTCTAAATCTCATGCCTTGGCTGAAAATCTAGGCACTAAAGAAAAAAGAGGACCTTCTAATCAAGCGAAGAAACAACAGAACCAAGGAGAAAAGAAGCCAGAAAAGAAAGTTGTTACCACAAACACAACAAGTCAGGCATCTTCTGCAAAAGGTGATAAGCCCAAGAGGGAGATAACAACGTGTGCCTACTATAATAAACTTGGACATGATGAACACAAATGTCTAAAGAAGCAAATTGATCACATGTCTCATCTTCTCGCGAAGAACAATATCAAAGTGCCTGATTCTGTCCAGACAAGTTCATCACAAGAGTCTACAAATGACACTAGTAAAGGGAAAGGAAAGGGTAAGGATCTAGTTGTTGTTGCTTCAAAACCACATTCCTGGATCATTTATTTAGGTGCTTCACACCACATGGTTTCATCAAAAGCAAGTTTTTCCGCCTTGGAGTCATGTTCTTTGCCATCTATTCTTTTGGGTGATGACACTCCTACTGAAGTGCATGGGAGAGGATCTATTGACGTAAGAAAAGAAACATTTCATGATGTCCTATGTGTTCCCTCTTTTTCAGCTAATCTCCTATCTTTTTATCAGGTCACTCGTACAGGCTCTGGAAAGAAAGTTGAATTTACTCCAGACAGAGTGGTAATCAATGAGATCAACAATGGGTCTACAATTGAAGTGGGAAAAGTCGATAATTAGTCTAGACTATATCACTTCTCTCACTTTGTTCCTAATTCTCCTTCACTTGCACTACTTACTCACTCAAATGAATTAATTTATTTGTGGCATCAGCGGTTTGGCCACTTGAACTACCGCTACCTACAACAACTCAGTCAACAAGACATGGTTACCGGATTGCCTTCTATTCGATTCTCTAATGGAGTATGTCAAGGATGCATTCTTGGAAAGCATCCTGAAGAAAAATTTGATAAAGGCAAAGTGTGGAGAGTCACACAACTCTTAGAGTTAGTACACAATGATTTGGAAGGACCATTTCCTCATCCTTCTTTTAGCAAAGCCAAATATGTTTTAACCTTCATTGATGATCTCTCTCGATATACTTTTGTATATTTCCTTAAACAAAACTCTGAAGTATTTGAGTGCTTTCAATAATTCAAATATTTTGCAGAGAAAGAAATAGGGAAAACTATCAAGGTTTTATGTACAGATAATGGGGGGAGTATGCCAATCAAATATTTGAACAATTCTGCATCTCAGAAGGAATTAATCTTCAACATTCAGTTCGCTACACTCCACAACAAAATGGAGTTGCAGAAAGAAAGAATCAAACCTTAAAGGAAATGGCCAACTGTATGATTCACTCCAAGTCATTGTCACCTCAATATTGGGCAGAGGCCATAAACTGTGAATGTTATATATAGAATCGGGTTCCTCATCAAGCTGTCAAGGAAGCAACTCCTTTTCAAGCTTGGACCAGTCGCAAACCCATAGTAAAACACTTTCGAGAGTTTGGGTCTTCAGCATGGGCCCACATTCCAGTAGAGAAATACAAGGCTATGGATCCTCAAAGTAGGCCTTGCATATTTGTTGGATATCCAGACAATGTCAAAGGCTATAGGCTTTTCCATCCTACCACACATGAGTTTTTCATCAAGAGAAGTGCTCATTTTGAGGAAGATCCCTCAAGTTATCCTTCTACCACTTCTCCATCCTTCATTCCTATGGAGACATTGCGACTGCATGATGATCATTCTTCTGAGGATTTTAATCCTCTTGATCCCAATGAAGAGTCTTCAGATGAAAATTATGAGAATCATTCAGAGGGTAAAGATCATCTCCCAGATTTGCCACATTCTCCAACCACTGGGCCACTTTGGGCTCGTCAGACATTGGAGTCAACGGGTGATTGGGTTGGTGATCCTTCATATGCAAGAAGAACACAGTCACAATTTGATAAACCTCCACATCTCTTTATTGCTATAGCTTCTGATCCACAATCCTTTCGAGAAGCTTCTAGTATCCCTAAGTGGGATGTTGATATGCAAGAAGAGTTCAGTTCCTTAGAGAGGAACCATACTTGGGATTTAGTCCCTCTTCCTAAGGGAAGAAAACTTGTTCGATGCAAGTGGATCTATCTAACAAAATTTTCTGTAGATGGGTCAGTTGATAAGCATAAGGCTCACCTGGTTGCCAAAGGATTCTCCCAAGTTCATGGTATTGATTACTCTGAGACCTTTAACCCAGTTTCCAAAATGAATTCCATCTAACTTGTCCTTGCCATTACTGCATCCCATCACTGGGAAGTTCATCATATGGATGTGAAGAGTGCTTTTCTTCATGGTGACCTTCAGGAGGAGATATATATGGAGCAACCATAGGGATTCATCCAGGATCCTTCACTTGTTTTCCACTTACAGAAGTCTCTCTATGGCCTTCAATAGGCCCCTCAAGCCTGGTATGCCAAGATGGACTCCTTCCTTCTCTCAGTTGGGTTTGTTCAGTGTCATTCTGATCTGAATGTCTATTTTTTGTAGCAGGATGATACTCTCACTTTCCTTTTCCTCTATGTTGATGAATTGTTGATCACAGGGAGCCACTCATCCCACATCATGATAGTCAAAACTACCCTTCATGATCGATTCTTAATGTCTAACTTAGGCCCTCTCCACTACTTCTTAGGGATTGAGATCACTCAGTCACCTTCTGGTATCTTCATTGGATAGCCTAAGTATGCTCTTGATATTCTCTCTTGATTTCACATGGCTGACTGTAAGTCTGCACCGACTCTATTTCTATCAGGAGTCAAACTTGAGGCTTCTTGTTCTTCACCCTTGGTTGATGCTACCTTGTATCATCAATTGGTAGGTAGCCTCGTATATTTGAATCACACTAGGCCTGATATTTCATATGATGTGGTCATAGTCTCCAGGTTCATGCAGAAACCACATGAGTTGCATTGGAAAGCAGCTAAGAGGATTCTTCATTATATCAAGGGTGCTCATAGTTATGGGATTCATTATATAGCAGGTGTAGATATTGACTTGATAGGATACATAGATTCAGATTGGGCAGGTGATTGTCAAGATCGCAAGTCTACTTTGGGGTATTGCTTCTCTCTTGGTTTAGGTCCAGTTTCTTGGTCGAGCAAGAAGCAGGCTGCTATTGCTCTTTCATCCACTGAGGCTGAGTATCGAGGAGCAGTTAATGCATCTACTAAGGCCATTTGGCTTCAGAACATCCTCACTGAGTTTGTCATTCCTTTCCACAATCCAACAGTCATCTTTTGCGATAATCAAATTGCCATTCAGATTTCTTGCAATCTGGTCCATCACCAGTGGACCAAGCACATTGAGATTCATATGCACTACATTCGAGCATTGATTCATGAGACGGTTCTTGATCTTTAGTACTGTCAGAAATCTGATCAGACTGCTGACATCTTCACCAAACCCTTCACTGAGAGCAAGTTCATTCATCTACGTTCTTTTCTTGGGGTGCGACAGGTGTTTACTTCTACTAGAGATTTTTAGCTTCTTATTTACTATCTTTTGGAGAGGAGTTTTTTCCCACTGGGTTTTCTCCTTTTCTCCAGTTATGAGAGGTTGCATTATAGTTGTACAAGGGTACCTAACAAGGCACTTGTGCTAGGACCCTTCAACACTACCTCCACCTAAGCTGTGCTTAAGGGGGGGTGTTAGTGTAGGATTTTATTGCCTAGATGGGTTAATTATATTTCCCTTTATTTCTAGGATTTCCTCTACATGTTTTTAATCTTGCTTAGGTGTGAGTGTAGGTGCCTCCACCTACTAAATATAGTTGGCTGCATTTACTAAATGTAGGTGCCTCCACCTACCAAATGTAGTTGACTGCATTTACTAAATGTAGTTGGTTGCATTTACTAAATGTAGGTGCCTCCACCCACCTCCACCCCTCCTTTGCCTATATAAATAGGCTTCCTTACTTGTATTTGGATATAGAGATTGGAGATATTGTATATGCTAGGATAATATAGATTTCCCTTGATGTTATTATGCCTTTGAGCATTTACATCAAGTTTATCTAGTATTGTTATTCTATTCATTTTATTTTCAATTGTTGATCTAATACTTTCAATTAGATTTTGGGTTATATCTGTTTTAACAGATTCTAACACTGAAGGACCTTAGGACTACAATGCTTGTAAGTGGGTCAATAGCACCCTAGAAGTCTGAATAGGATCTAGAGAGGACTTAGAAGGTTTTAGATAAGTTTAATAAGTCATTTGGATTCATTAAGAGTCAGTAATTAGTAGGTTTCAATTAAACAAAGCCATTTTGTACATTTTGTGAAATTCAAAAATTTAAACACAAACGGCTAGTTGATATTTGGAGGGAATTTGGTTTTAGAAGAGTTTAAGTCTTAAAAAATGTTCCAACCACTCCAAATTGGTTGATGAAGTTAGTAGGTAAGTTTATAAGATGGATTCCAATCATTGTATGAGCATGAAGCCTGGAATGTACAGACCGTGACTAAGATTCAATAAAAAGACATTACATTTTCTACATTTTTTATGGTGTACTTATATTATTTGTGATCAGAGGAAGTTATGATAATTTGGAGGGCATCATTAAATTTTTTTCAATCCATATTGATTATTTTGATGTTCATCTATATTATTGATTAAACAATCAGGACTGGCAGTCATTTAAAAACCAGTGTTCTTTGTAACTTTTGGTAGTTTAATGATTGGATGATCATTCCATGGATGATTTCTAACTGATTCTCATGGAATCATCCATCCTTAATATTTATCATACAAATCTAACTTTCTAATGTGCATATAAGGGGTCAAGTGTTGGTGATCACTGTAACAGGGGTAAGAAAATTCATGGAAATGGTGGGTAGGGAGCAGCAGTAGAAGATCTGCTAGAACAAGATATGGTTTTTATGTTTTGAGGTGTCTAGAAACACCATATACAAGGTGAATCAGCCTTTTTTTAGTTGCATAAGTTTTGGGAGAACACTTAATCAGAAAGCCCTAGATTTGGGGGTTAGTTGGGACCAAATTGGGGGTTTGATGTTTGGAAGGGTCAAGAGACCAAATTGATCATACATTCCTTAGTTTGAGGATATATTTGAATACTTTTGATAGTCTTGAGGCTTGGGAGTAAATATATCATATACTTATTTTGTTAATGACCATATTTCTAGCTAGGAATAGGAGTACAGTATAAGAAACTAGTAGTTTGTCCAAAACAACATGTGCAAATATTTTGATATGTTTAATTATCTCATAATGGGTGTCTAAAAGTATACTTGGTTAGTCTGGTATTCTGGGAATTTTGTGAGAAAAGTTCACATTTAACTCACTATTGACCTACTAGAAGGTAATTAGGCTTGTTTGGTAGTTTTGGGACTTTGGAGTGTTGGGTATTGTTTGGGAACCAATAACCTATCAAAACCCTTTGAATCCAACTTAAATCAACCATATAAAATCAATTTTTTCACTAGGGAGGTGCTTAAGGATTTTCAAGTAATTTGAGGCTTGTGGGCTATTTGGCGTGGACTTAACAAATCAAATTTTAGAACCTTTAAGAAGTTGTTCTCAAACACCCACCCAACCCTCTGCATCAGATGGTATCAGAGAAATAGTAAGTAGATCCTTAAGGAGGAGAAGAGACAAAGTTTCAGACGTGGCACCAAAGAATCAAATGGCAAGGGAGATTGAAGAGTTGAGGGCAGCACTAGAGGAGAAGGAAAGAGAGAAGAGGAAGTTAGAGGGGGCCAAGGAAAGGGAAGAAAGGAAAATGAGAAGAGAAAGACTTAAATTTTTGGAAGGGATAGAATAATTAGATAAGGAGAGAAGATGACCTAGGGTATAGGAGGTTCATGAAGAAAACAATTAGGAAGAAGAAGAGCTTCGTGAAATACAAGTACATGGAGGACATAGGGATGAAAATGATCCTGAGGAGAGGGGGTTTATAAGACTGATTAAGGCTGTACAAGGTACTGGAGTAAAGATAGGTGTTGATTTTCCAATATATCGAGGCAAGATGGAAAGTGAAGAAGTGCTTAGATGGATAGAGGCACTTGAAAAATACTTTGATCTAGAAGACATAGATGAAGAGAAGAAAGTGAAGATAGAAAAAGAAAGGCTAAGGGGAACAACCCTTACAAGGTGGACTAGTATACAAAATGATAGAGTAATAAGAGGTTTGAAAAAAGTCTCAAATTGGGAAAGAATGAAGACCATGGTTAAGAATCAATTCTTACCATCAGATTTGGATATTCAAATGAAGATGATAAGGAACAACTTGAAACAAAGAGATATGGATATCATGACTTACACTGAACAATTTCACACCTTGAGTATTAGACAATGAGTGGAAGATGAAGATGAGAAGGTTTCTAGGTACATGAGTGGATTAAGATACAATATTAAAGATTAGATTGGTTTGAGTGTTCCTAGAACCCTTGAAGAATGCTTTCAATTGGCAGTAAGAGCAGAGGCGAAATTGAAAAGAAAGAATGAGAGACAAAGCAACAGAGGAGGACCATACATGACAGGAAGGGGTGGAAGAAGCACTACTAAATCACAAATAAATTATGATAAAGACAAAGGTTCTACATCAGACCAAAGAGGAGGACATAACCATAGAGGTGGAAGGTTTGGAGGAGGAAGAGGAAGTGGCATCTTTACAAGAAAGCATTTTCATTACAATGAGGTTGGTCATCCATCTTTCAGGTGTCCTAAATGGATTGAATCATATCAAGGCAGAGATAGGAGAGTGGATCTTGTTCAAGAGAATGAAGAGAATGAGAAACCAAAACCACGTCCAACAGATCATGTACTTGATGGTGAATTCTTGATGATAATAAAAGGAGAGCAAGTGTTAGAAGAAAAGGTAAACATTTTTCAGAACTAATTTTTTATGCAAAGGCAAGAAATGTAAGTTGATTGTAGATTCTAGATCACATAGAAATCTTGTTTCTTCTGATATGGTATCCAAGTTAGGAATTGTACCATTTGACCATCCTAATCCCTATAAGGCCGCTTGGGTTACCCAAAAGCTACATGTAGTGGTTAGTCAGAAGGCTTATGTGAATTTTTCTATTGGCACATATCAGGACAAGGTTCTTTGTGATGTCATTCCAATGACATGTGGACATCTAATATTAGGGAGACCATGGCAATATAGTAGAATAACTATTCATAATGGATTTAATAACACCTATTTGGTGCACAAAAATGGTGAGAGATATAAACTAAAACCATTACTTTTGGATACAACAAGGGAAAAAATTGTGATTTGTTTTGGGGATCAGTCTTTGAAAAGATGCAAGGTCAGAATAAGAAAGACACTGGTTGGAAGATGGAAAATTTTCAAAAGAAGGACAGTCCTAATGATGAGGCACATTGGGATTTGAAATGTGTAAAGGCAGGGACCATTTTTTGTCCTATTATTGAACAGAAATAAGGTGAAGGCATGAAATACTTGTAGAAGAAGTCTATGAAGAAGAGTGGATTAGTGGTACAGTCCCAATGCAAGCAGCAAACCAAGTAGCAGTACAACCAATACTGTCCTAGACAAGGACACACAAACAATAGTTATATTTCTAACAATTCTTGGAATGTGAATATAGGATGGAGAAGAAGAAATTAAGTCACTCTTGGGGATTACTTGAAACCTAAATAGAGATGGTTGATGATACATGATCAGACTGATATATTGAAGAAGTGGAGCAATTCTTGGGACGAGAATTCTTTCGTTGTTGAGGAATATGGTGCAGGGGCACCTAGGTGGAAAATTAACACCAAGAAGACTCAAGGAATGTATGGAGGCTTGAATACCTCCAAGGAACTCAATTATCAAGTGTTAAGACCTATTATGGTCTTTGGGATGAATAAATGAAATAAGTTTGTATAGGTCCTAAAGGTTCTGATAAGGACCTTAGGACTACAAGGTTTGTAAGTGGGTCAATAGCACCCTATAAGTTTGAATAGGATCTAGAGAGTTCTTAGAAGGTTTTAGATAAATTTAATAAGTCATTTGGAACCATTAAGAGTCAATAATTAGTAGTTTTTAACTAAATAAAGCTATTTTGTTCATTTTGTGAAATTCAAATATTTAAACACAAACAGCTAGTTGATATTTGGAGGGAATTTGGTTTTAGAAGAGTTTAAGTCTGAAACAAATGTTCCAACCACTCCAAATTGGTTTAGGAAGTTAGTATGGAATTTTATAAGAGGGATTCCAATTAGTGTATAGGCATGAAGCCTAGAATGTACGGACTGTGACTAAGATTCAATAAAAAGACCTTACATTTTCTTCATTTTTTATGGTGTACTTACATTGTTTGTGATCAAAGGAAGTTCTAATATTTTGGATGGAATCATTAACTTTGTTTTCAATACATATTGAATGCTTTTAAGTACATCTATATTACTAATTAAACAATCAGGACTGACAATCATTTAAAAACCATGTTCTTTGTGAATTTTGGTAGTTTAATGATTGGATCATCATTCCATGGATGATTTCTGACTGATTCTCATGGAATCATCCATCCTTAATATGTATTATACAAAGATAACTTGCTAATGTGCAAATAAGGGGTCAAGTGTTGGTGATCACCATAACAGGGGTAAGAAAGTTCATGGAATGGTGGGTAGGGAGAAGCAGTAGAAGATATGCTTGAACAAGATATGATTTTTATGTTTTGAGGTGTCTAGACACACCATATAAAAGATGAATCTAGCTTTGTTTAGTTTCATAAGTGTTGGGAGAACACTTAATCAAAAAGCCCTAGATTTGAGGGTTAGTTGGGACCAAATTGGGGGTTTGATGTTTGGAAGGGTCAAGAGACCAAATTGATCATAGATTCCTTGTTTTGAGGATATTTTTGAAGACTGTTGAGAGTATTGAGTCTTGAGAGTAAATATATTATATACTTGTTTTGTTAAATGACCATATTTCATGCTAGGAACAGGAGTACAATCTAAGAAACTAGTAGTTTGTCCAAAACAACATGTGCAAATCTTTTGATATGTTGAATTATGCCATAATGGGTGTCTGAAAGTATACTTGGTTAGTCTGGTGTTATGGGAATTTTGTTAGAAAAGTTCACATTTAACTCATTGTTGACCTACTAGAAGATAATTAGGCTTCTTTGGTAGTTTTTGGAATTTAGAGGGTTGGGTATTGTTTGGGAACCAATATCCTATCAAAACCCTTTGAATCCAACTTAAATCAACAAAATACAATCAATTTTGTGACTAGGGAAGTGCTTAAGGAGTTTCAAGTCATTTAAGGCTTGTGGGCTATTTGGTGTGGACTTAACAAATCAAATTTTTGAACCTTTAAGAAGTTGTTCTCAAACATCCACCCAACCCTCTGCATCACAAATATCACCAAACTGGTGAACTCATTTTTAAAATAATAACTAGCATGCCTGGGAAAGGCAATAGCAAGAGGTAAACTATGGTATTGCACTTGTTTATTCCAATGAATGAATGAATTACCAAAATTGAATCCATACATTAAGGAAGCATCCTTCTGGGCATAAGAACTTACTAGTGATCTGAAATTCTTTCCATATCTATATTGGAGAGGGAATGAGGCTTTGACTTGAAAGAAAGGAGCAAGAAAAAATTTAGCAATCCATCCAACATCCTGTCAATTTGTTTTGGCTGTGGTAAGAAGAATACGGTGAAAATGAGGTTTTCCATAGTTCTTCACTTGACATGATTCTAACTATCCATTTAGAGACCCAAACCTCCTTTATTTTATGGTTGAATACAATCTATCCAACTTGCACATTTATAACCAAGTTTAACTTCCTAGTTTAACCATATATATTGACGAATGATCTTGTTTAGATGATCATAACCCTTCTTAGAAGGAATCTAGCAAGAAGAAGAATAAACATAAGAGGCCAATAAAAAAATTTACAACTCGAATTTTACCAGCAAGAAAGAGATATTTATTCCTCGAAGTCATCAATCTATTTTTAAGTTTAGCAAGGAACCAATCTCACATCTCAGAAAGAGTAACTACCAAGCCAAAAAATATTCCCAAGTAACAAGTAATTTATAAATGTGTGATATGGATCTAGTCTTTGGGAATCCATTGACGCACTGGATCTGATTTAATCATAAAAAACTCAATTTTGTGATGAGCAAGTTTTTAGCCTAAGACTGAGCAGTATAAATTTAAAACTTTCAATGCATTATTAATTTCCTCTTCAGAGATTTGGAGGAATAAAAAAATTTCATCTACAAAGTGATATTTAAGCACAACAACATTATCAGGAATATAGATTCCTTTAATCAAGCTTATTTTAATGTATTTTTCTAGTAGATAACCAAGTGCATCTGCAATAATAACATATAGAAAGGTGCTAATGGGCACCCTTATCTAATTGATTTTTTCAATGGAAATGATCCTAATAGGGAATAATTAATAACCAACTAGGAATTGGTATCATTAAAAAGCATCTAAACACATGCACAAATCTTAGTTCCAAAACCCAACCACTGAAGCATCTTAATAATAAAGCTCCAGTGCATTATATTGTATGCTTGATCAAAGTCAAGCTTAACGAGTAGAGAATTTTGTCTTGTTTGTTGAACCCATTCACTAGTTTCCCAAGATAACATTAAATTATCAAGGATAAGTCTACCACCAAAGAAACTTGTTTGTTATGGTCTATCAATCCCCTTTACGGTAGGTTTTATTCTTGTAGCAAGAGCTTTAGCAATAATCTTATGAGTAGTGTTCATAAGATTAATAGCTCATCATCCATAGATAAAGTCTTCATTTTTTCCCTTAGGAAGAAGTTTGATCAAACCTTTATTAATGGTAGGCCCTAAGGATCCATTATGCATGTTAGGTCTATCAAATTTTTTGCTAAAATGGAGTCCCTCTGGCATCTTTCTACAATTTTTTAGGGCATGGTTCTTAAATCTTACTATTCTTCCTTAAACCCTTGGTTCATTTCATGCAAAACCCAAAGTCCTTTAAACCTATTATAAAATTGAGTTGCTTTTTCATGTCACTTAAGCCGCTTAAGGGTCATGTGTTTAGGTTGTCATCGAGCGGGGCCACGCCTTTTAATTTTTCCTAAGGAGCTAGCAGGTTGTATCTATTTTCCTAAATCTAATGTCCCCAGCATTATTCTTTTCACATCTGCTGAGAAAGTCCCTTTTCATCTAACTATTGGCGCGATCCCTTGATCACGAGGTGCAACTACTTAACTCTTCAAGGCATAATGCTATCCTACCACGTATCATTTTTTAGAGGATGATGAACCCTTTTTCCTTATTGGTCTATGGTGATGATGTGATCTGTCAGATCATTTCAATCCAGCAGTGGGCATTGTTCCGCAATCAACAAGTGCACAATAGTTTAGCCATTGCGACATTGTGACGAATTGCCACGTAGCAGTTGGCGGGACCAGGTTATGATTGCAGTTAGGTTATCATATGGTTAGATCAAAGAAGATCTAACGGTTGGTGCAAAGCCTCAAAGTGGAATATGATTGATGTTTATTGTTTAAGGAATCATTATGTGATGCCAAGTATCTTGCTGAGGTCAAAGATGAAGTAAATTTGATGGTACCATTAGAATTATTTCCATTACACGATGTGTGTGATCCCATGGATGTAAAGATGTAGGATTTTATTCATCACGGGTTCGTGATGGGAGGACACTTGGAAATTTAACCAGGCTAAGGGAATTTAATCTATAATTAGATATGGTTTGATCGTGCGGTGAGCGCTAATACTTAAACAAAACATGCTCTATGGTTATTCTTGGAGGCATCATGACTGATGGACCCGTGTCCAAATCAGATTGTTACTCACGGGTGACTTAAAGGTGATCTATGGTTGTGACTTAAAGTTGTATAAAGATTCAATTCTGGGTTGTTGATTGAGTTTTTCGCGCCACCTGTAGCTGTTGTAACCTATATTCAAATTTTTAAATGTATTTCTCAGGATTTTCATGATGATGGATGGTGTCTTATATGAAAGAGCAATAAATTTATCTATCTGATCTTCTAGGTCACATTTATGTAGTTGAGGGATGATATTAAGGATCAAATTTGATAGATTGAAGTACTCTTTGGTTGCATTTATGTTGTGAAGTGATGCAGTGGGGTTTCTAGTCAGATTTGCATACCTTATGTAACCTTTAAACAACACCTTGTCTCCTCTGCTTTTACGTTGGGATTTTTCCATAGTCCTAGTAGTTGGAAATTCAATTTCATGTGAGGAGTATTCTCCAACATCCTAAGGTCAATGGTGGCTACAAATGAGATTTGCACAGAATGGAGTGAAGAAAGAGTTTCAACTTGATGGTAGGGTAGTTGAATGAATTAATGCCTTTAAATTTTTTCAATGACTTGGTTGTAAACCCTAACCCTAAATGATCTGAAGCTTATTGCAATCCCCATTTTATATAAAGGGATTTCCAATATCATTTAGTAGGGGCTAGATAATTTGGAAAGTATATAAAAGCATTAGGTTTCATGCTTATTTCCAATCAGGGATATAGTAAACTTGTCTTTAGACTATGTTAAGACAGAATTGAAAGTTTTGTAATCTTTTTCATATTATTGAATGGTGTATTTCCTTGATCAAATTGATACAAAAACTTAATTCATCATACTTAATACAAGCCTTCTCATATTTAAGTCTCTCCTTGGTGTTTATCTTTGAGTTTTGACTTTTTTTACTCATTCCATGAAATCTCTTTATACATATATTCTTAGTCCTTATCTTTGATCTAGGATCAAATTAAATGCTTTGGATATAACATAGGCTCATTTGGTTTGTCTACATAACTAATTTTATAAGCAGTGTATGGTTTGGGTTACTTGTTTTTATGGTTATGAGTCTTTGCCAATAGGTTGGTTTTAGTTTTCAGTATTTGCCTTGAGGTATTTCCCAATGGATAAGACACTGATCAAGAACTAGTACATTCTTTTGATATACATGTATGATATGGTTTGGCTATATTCTTCCTATATTAAACATCAAAACCATTTTAAAGTTCTTTCATGTGTTATGGTTGTTGGTTGTATTGTCCTACATTGTAATGGAAAGTCAATGAATGTGTGGTTAACATTTACTACTTTCTTACCATTATATGTTGTTTAAAATCCAGAGTTATAAGGAGTTGTAAAGAGTTGTATGTTATATGGATTAGGTGTACTTGCCTTGGTTTTGAAGAGCTAAAAGTGTAGAGGGAATTCTTGTCCCTATAGTTGGTCCAGTTTCCTTGAAGAGCTTACCATACTTAGAATTAACCATTCTTAAAATCAATCTCTAGGTATATTGGTAGCTTTCAAAGCATAAAGATTTTCAAACACATATTGTCATAAATGACCATTTAGTTGGTCATTGGAAGCATAGAGTTACTCTTGTTTAGACCCTTGTGGTTATCTTTTTACTGGTGAGTTTCCTTATTGTTGTATTCATCTTGGTTAGTGTTGTATTTTTTCAACTTTTTTTGGGTGGAAACTCTGAGAAATCTCTGCAGCAATGTTGAGTAACAAATATCATTTTATACACACTTTATCAATATGAGTAATAGAAATACCATATCCTAGGTGAAAATACATCCTAAAGATAGATTGGAAGATGGGTTTACAACTACATATAAAGATGATCATCCAATGAAGTGAAGGAATAACAGAAGTGTCCCTCAAAATGAGAGACAAGAGGAGGACATTAGAGTAGAAGAGACAATCTAGTGCAGCCATGAAGGAAATGCATCAGAATATGAAGAGGCTGCAGACTTGGGATTAGGTGCATATGAAGACTACCATTCTCCTAGTGAAAGAGAGGAGGGATATGAAACTACTCTTCCTGATTCTGATAGTATGGCTGAACAAATTTTTGAATTGGATAGGAGAATCCAAAAGCATATTTCCATAAGGCAACAAAGAGAAAAGGAAAGAGAAAATAAGATAAGACAAGATCATATTAGAGTTGATCAAATGAAGAGGCAATTTCTGAACCTGGAGGCAATGAACTATGTTGAAGAACTTGAAAGGGTTGAAGAAGAGCATGTCATTCGCCAAATTGTTTTTATATTGAAGTAGATAATCAACTGGAAATAAGAAACATAATAGTTATCAGCAACAATCAGATTTTTGTTACTGCAGTGACCAACTAACTATACCTTCTACAAGATACCTATAAAAATCCTATATATAGATCATGTGTAGCTCCCTTATATAGATAATGTGTATCAAATATACAAAAAAGGTATTATAACAGTTAAGCTAAGAGAATTCCCATCCATCTGTGCTAGCCCTAGAGTCTGTATTGTCCCATCCAATGTTGTTATTCCTTTGTTCATGGATGATCTAGGTGTCATTGTCAGCTTTGTTTTCCCATTCTCTGTTATATGTTTCCTCCTTGGTGTTAGTCATGTTTCCTCCATCTTCATTTGGACCCTGGATGTTCAGATGACTGAGGTCTTGGGCTTGGTCATTGTTGATATCTTGAGATACTTCAATATATGTGGATGACTGGATGTCTTCTTTGTATACAATCATTGCACCATCCTTTACTAGGGATAAAAATATTTCTTCTGGTACTTCTATCCTCACGAATACCTATGAGACAATATGAAGATGTGTGAGTTTAATATAAAACTCAATAAGATCCCATTTTCTGGCTTGAAAGATCTCTTCATTCCTCTTTTTCCAAATGACCCAAAGGACTTCAGCAGTTAAGGTAAACCACAAATTATTCATTTTATAGTCAAAAGTTTCCACAAAACCAATAAAAACTTCATGCCAAGAGAAAAATTTATGACAATTTCACAAAATAGGATAACCAAAAAAATTGGCCCAAACTCTTTTAGAAAATTCACACTAAAAAAAAGGTGTTCAAAAGTTTCAGGGCAACTGCAAATAGAACAGCAAATACTTTGTTGACCACACTGAGAAAGAAAAGATCCAAAAATAATTTTCTTAAGGAGGAGAAACCAATGAAAATAGATAACTTTAGGTTTGACCTGTGAGTGCCAAAAATAGTCAAAGATAAAGTGCCATTTAGAGTTAGTCTAGTTAAGATTTCATTTTTTATTAATTTTTTTGATAATTCCTACACCTTCCTTAAGAATATCATAGATTTTCTTACAAGAGAAATCACTCAATTTGATGCCATCAGCCCATTTCATTTGATCAAACATCTGCATAGAATTCAATATCTTACCAGGGAATTGCCTTCCCACAGCTTTAGATATCAAAGTATAGGTTTTTTTCGTAGAATTTGGAATATTAAACTTATCCCTGATATCTTCCTAGGATCTCATTTTCTTATCCATCAACACATCATGTATGAGAGAAATACCTTTTTGTTGCCAATTTTTAGCAAAGAAGCACTGAGTCAATGCAAGAGGTTTACCATTTAAGTACAGACCCCACCAAATAGATCTATCCAAAACTACAAACGAAGAATTTTTCCCAATAAAATTTCTTAAACAGACTTGATCCCTAACCTGGCACCATGCCTTTCAAATAGTACGGAACACCTTGGATCCAAATACTTGAATCTCAAAGTCTCCAAACACAATGTCATATAAAGGGATATCTTTCCAGGTCTTAACTTTTTTATACTTGATTTCTCAATGTTATTTCTTACCAGAATTTTCCAAGGTTCACTCCCTCTTAGGGCCTTGAGGATCCATTTAGCTTCCAGAGCAATACCTTGGGTCTTTATATCCCTCAGACCCTGCCCTCCCCTCTTTTTTGGAGTACAACTCCAATCTCACTTGATACAATGCCTCTTCCTGTTACCCATCCCATCAGACCAAAGAAAATCCCTCTGAATTTTTTCTAATTTGTTGCTTTGACTGTTTGTCAGCATCCAAGATGAGGCATAATTCACTGCATGAGAAGAAATAACCTTCTAAACAACTTGAGATCTGCCAGTACAACAAATGTGATTTCTACTTAAGATGTTTGCTCTCAATCATTTTATAAATCCAAGCCCACATATCATTAATAGAAGGGTTGAAAGAAAAGGGTATACCCAAGTATCTGACAATGGTTGAAGGTCCTGACCATTTCCAATCTCTATTTACTAGCCACCTAGGTGGATCATCTGTCCGTCCCAACATATTAGACTTATGGGGGGTATTTTGGCTCCTAATGCCAAGAAGAATAATTGGAGTCTTCTAAGAGAATTTTCAAAGTTTTCTTCCTCCAGAGCTAAGAAGAGGGTAGTATCATTAGCAAATTTTTCAACTAGGAGCTCCTCATTATTGGGTAGGTGGATCCCTTTAACAGGTGGGCCAAGCTCTGAAGCCTTGAGAATAAAGGACAGGGCATCAACAAAAATAACATATAGGGTAGGAGAAAGAGGGAACCCTTGTCTAATAGACCTTTCAAGTGGGGTGTGGTCAGATAATTATCCATTGACATCAATCATAGTTGAGGATTCTTTAAACAAAATACTAACCCATTCGCAGAAGTATTCAGGAAAACCAAATGCCTCTATCATTTTGAGAACAAATTTTCATTCAATTCTATCATAAGATCTTTTCAAAGTCAAGGAGGACCATGGCCACATTCTGATCATTCATTTTGGCCCAATACATAACTTCCCAGCTATTAATGAGATTATCCAAAATATACCTTCCTTTTGTAAATCCAGTTTGAGTGATTGACACCACATTTTTAAGAATATCACTAATTCTTCTAGCCATTATTTTAGCAATAATTTTGTAAGAGATATTTAATAAAATGATTGGTCTCTAGTTCTTAATCTGTGAATTATCACCATCTTTGGGGAGGATTTTGATTAGGCCTCTGTTAATATTGTCCCCCAAAGACCCTTCTTCGAAGGCTTCTTCATAAACTTCTAGAAATTCACCAGAGATCCATTCTTTATTTTTTTGTAGAATTCAGCAGGTAGTCCCTCAAGACCAGGAGATTTATCATTAGATAGCAACCCTATAGCTTCATCAATCTCTTTAATGTTAATCTTTTGTTCAAAAACCATGGCTTTTTTATGGGATACCTTCCTTGGAATTAGTTTAATGCACATTATCATACTTTAAAAATTATTTGTTTTGTGTTCTGAAGAGAACAATTTCTTATAAAACTCAACAAAATCTTTCAAGGTATCTTTGTTGTTCTTGGTGACTCCACCTTCTATATGAATGCCAATGATCTCCTCCTTGTTGTGTTCAGCTCTAATCAAGTTGAAAAAATATTTAGATCCTTTGTGTCCATATTTAATCCATCTATCCTTGGCCCTAAATTTTTGTCCTTGGAATTTGAAGTTTTGGATTTTCCTTAAACTGACTTATGTGCTAATGAGTGCTTGCTCAAGTTCCTGATCATTACCTTTAGCTTGAAGTTGGGTTTCTATTAGATTGAGTTTACTCTAGAAAAAAATTTATTCTTGATTCCTATCAAAGGTTCCCTTTGCTCCTACAATTTGAAACAACCTTCTCCATACCTTAACCAGTTGGTCCCATTTTCCTCTTGCAGAGAGAGAAGAATTGTAGAATTTAGAAAGAGTGGTAGCAGTTTGAATGGCTTGGAAGGAGTCTTCATCCTCTAAAAGGGAAATTTTTAGTTTGAAGGTGCTCTTCCTTTTCATATTGAGATTCTGATTAGAATGGGTATTATTAGTGATGCAAACATGAATGGGAGAGTGATCAAATAAAATAGCAAGGGTCACTTCCACAGGATTATGGCTAGGTTGAAGGGTTAAACCAAAAAAAATCTTATTAAAATAGATCCTATCAAGCCTGCAATATACCCTATTTTTACTAGCCTGCTTATTGCACCAGGTGAACCAAATATTATTGTACTCTTACTTCATATTTTCTAGTGGATCACTAATTTGAAACCTTCTCTTGAATTTATCCCAGAAGAAATGTTCATTCCCCTTCCACATATGATTGTTACCTCCAAATTTTTCTTGTTTACTCTCGATCATGTTGAAGTCTCCCATAAAGATCCATTTTGCATCTAGTAAGTTATTTGATAACCAATCCCATAACTGGGCTCTTTCTCTATAGTTGTTGGGTGCATATATGTTAAAAATTCCCACCTCTTGGTTATTGTCTTTGAATATCCCCCAAATAACCCTTTGATAAGGAGAAGTACCTTTAGAGGTCATCTTATCAGCCCAATTATTTCCTATCAGAATGGAAACTCCTCCTTTTCCTCTATTATGTCCTGAAAATATGCAAGAGGCTTTGTTCTAGATAAATTTGAGGGTGTTATGGGCATGGTATCTAGTAACCTTGATCTCTTGAAGACAAATAAAATCTTTCCTATGAATTTTATTGTACCAATTTCTAACAATGTACTTTCTATCAGGCATTTCTAACCCCCTAACATTCCAACTGTGTATGTGTATCATCATAGAGTTTTGGGGGTATTTTGGTTCTTGCATAGTCTATTAAAACACTCTGGAATCTCTTTACTTTTTATTTTGAGATTTTTCCCACTATTCCTTAGACTATTGCTTCTTTCATAATTTTTTCTCTTTTTCTTTTTAGATACCACTTCTACAAACCCATCTTCATATTTTCCTTGTTCACTATGAAGTGACAAAGTGAGGTTGTCATCAAGAGAGGCAATGTCTTTACCATGAGAGTTTTGTTCCATAATTTCTTCTTCACATTATTTTTTCAAAATATCAAAAGGCATGCTGTCAGGGAAGACCTCACCATGTTCAACTAGTTGTTGGTTTAATCATGTTAAAGCATTTTTTATTTCTGATTTTGGAGTGGGCTATTGTTGAGCATTTTGACAAAGGGAATTGTCTTCATTGACTTTCTCTCTTGGTATAGGAATGTATTGAGGATGAAAAGAAAAGGGATTCTGAGTGCCTTTACTTTGAATAGTTGTGTGGATTTCAAACTCATCCTTAAAGAGAGGATTAGACAAGGATACAAATTTGTCTAGATGAGAATCTAGGGTTTCTCTAGCACTGTCATTGTTACCTTCTGGACTATTAATATCTTGATTCTTGATATTACTGTCCTTGTTTCCTTTATTAGGGTTACCATTTGAAACATTTCTCTTATTAGTTTTGATATCATTATTTTTATTCACAGTGGGAGGGTCTTTCTTGTTCATATTATCTTCATTGAACATTTTATGAACATTTTTCACCAGAAGGAAATCTCTTTTATTATGGTCATTGAGCTTGCATTTAAAACAAGCTCCAATGTCACCCAGTTTGATTATAGTCCAATTCCATTTGTCTCCTTCAATATCAAGGGAAATTTCATCAGAGAAAATAACTTCAAGATTAAGAATAACCAAGGCTTGAGCATTAAGGTGGGGCAAGGTGACCTTGGCTTCTTCGACTTGAAGGACAAAACTAAGAGGCTTGAGAAGGTGGGGTATAAATTCCCAAAAATTGGGTTGAACATTTCTAAGATTTATCCAGGATGGAGAGGAATAGGAAATAATATTCTCAGAATTACAACTAGGAGACCATGGGAGAGCCCTGAACAAAGTTTGACGTACATTCCAATACCCTTTATATAAAACTTTATCTTGCATAGCATGGTTTTTGAAAAAAATAACAAAAAACCTTTCTGAACCATACGACTGAAACTAACATTTATACCAAGATTTTTTCCCCATATATTACCAATCCAGTCATCCAAAAATTTCCTTCCAGGAAGAAACTTCATATCCATACAAACAAAAAATATTGCAATATTTTTTAACCGAGATTGTTTAGTTTTAATAGCATTTACCATGTCTGCATTTGGAGAAAGAGTGAGGAACTTAGCACCAAGCGATGGGGTCTTACCTTCCTCTCCACCATCCTTCTCCCCTCTTCAATAATCCGATGGGTATTCATTACTTTCTCCTCTTGGTCAATGTCCATCGGTTCTAGGAGATCTTCATCCATTTTCATTAACCACTTCAAACTGTGTTGATTATGGTCAAACCATTTTCTCCACCACAACTACTTTGTACGAAGGCTTGTTCTCAATTTTGCAACCATTACTATCCTTTCCTTCTTCCCTTTTATCACCATTTTTCCTGTCTTTTCCATCATGAATATCTCCTACGGCCATTAGAGCAACTCGTGAGAGATCAAATCAAATCTTACCACTAAATGGACTTCATTTTAGACAATAAATGGAAATCACACTCAAGACAGAGCCAAGGCAAAGGAAAATAATGAAACAGAGTGTTAAGCAGAACAACCACATGAACACAACAAAAGGAAATCAAGGAAAATAAAAACCAGAGAAAAAACAAACACATAAAATAAAGAGAGAAAAAAAGGGGCACAAAAAAGGGAGAGAAAGAGATGTCACCACGGGTATAGTACGAGGGAGCCACAAGTCTCTCCTTGTAAGAAGTATGAAAAGAATGAAAACATAAACATGAAGTAATCCAAGAAAATGAAATGCAAGAAGATTTTACCATAAACCAAAGGAGAGAAAGATTTCAAGATCAACCACAAAGCATATGAGAAA